>CM035802.1:842344-937344 GCA_020466265.1 Siphamia tubifer | reverse complement strand
TTATTGTGATTTGCTCAGTGTGCGTCAGGTTCTATTGAAATTAGATGAGAAAATGCTGAGCTCATTTGTCTCCTACATTGCAATGCTAATGCTGAAACAAGCAGTGGCTTCTACTTTTCCCAACAACAGCATTAACTGTTCAGCATAAAGCCAACGTCACCTTTGGGTGTTTCCACATCAACTGTCACCCTGTTGAATCCAATGATACTACTGCGAGAAATCTGCTGCAACGATTTCTTATCTGAGAGTCAGAGATTGGGATAGAAAGGAAACGGTTGTCATTATGACAGCTCCCTCAAACACCGCACTAATAAGGTGGTGGTGTTTGTCTTTTACCTTGGATGCATTTCCTGTTGGTTGCGTTCCCATCAGCAGTGACTTTTAGGAAAATCTAGAAGAAAACAGATGAGTTTGGTGTTAGGAGCACAGACAAACAGATGCTGTCATTAGTCAATGCAGCCAAGCAGCTACATCAAACACTGTAATTGCTGTAAAGGTGAAAGTCGGGCAATTACTCTATGACAGATTGCCTCACTTAAAGTCTTACTCATGCTTCAATATTATGGCATGAAATATTTCTTTAGCAGCGAAAATGAAAATATCACCTGTGTGTCAGTAGCTAATGTTGCTTCTTCACAGGCAGCTTGATTTATGGCCTAATTTATTAAAATCCATGAGTCATAATGTCAACTGTAAATGTAACTAAGTCTTCTGATTTGAACCCATATATCACACACACACACCTCCTCTAGTGAAGTGTCGGACACGCCAAAACTGCTGAGGCCGATGTCTGCCAGTGTCTCCTCCAGCTCTCTGAACAGGCTAGCGTACGCTCGGGGCTGGAAGTCTCTGTTTGGCAACAGGAACGTCAGCTCCTGACCGATGGCCTCGATCAGACGAGCTTCTGGGACATGATGGTGGACCAGGGCACTAATCTTCTCTAAGTCACCTGAGCGTGAGAAGAAACAGATTAATTTCACTTCCAAAAATTATATGATTATGACACCAAGGAATCGCGGAGTTATGTTTTTGCCAGTGTTTATTAACCCCCCCAAAGGAGTATTATATTCTAGTAGTATAAGTATTCTCAATTCCCATGCCTACCGACAATGACAAGAGGGTGCTGTTGAGCATGAGCATGTACCCTTGCTATAGGTATCTGAATAACTGTTAATATGTTATGTTAACATACCAGGCACGTTCTCAGTTTGTTGTTTATGCATCATGTAATGTTAGCTGAATGCGTGACGTTAGTATACCGTACACCTATTCAGCCTGTTGCTATCTATTCCAATTTTATTTTAAATTGTTTTTCAAGATTAAATATTTGTTCTTGGTGTTGGATTTTATAAAATAAATGTACCCCAAAAATGTGACTTATACTCCACTGCAACTTATATGTTTTTTCCTTCTTGCAGCAGCAAGATAATTAACAGGATCAAATAGAAGAGAACACATCACCCCTGTGCTCCAAACCCTTCACTGGCTACCAGTTGAGTTTAGAATTGAATTTAAAATCCTCCTCCTTACATATAAAACCATTAATGGTATGGGCCCCTCTTATCTTAAAGATGATCTGGTTCCGTACCAACCCAATAGAACCCTTCGTTCTCAGAATGCAGGTTTATTGAAAGTTCCTAGGGTTTCTAAAAGTACAGTAGGAGCTAGAGCCTTTAGTTACCATGGTTACTGTCTTATGGAATCATCTTCCCTTTAATATTAAAGACGCAGAAACAGTCTCTACATTTAAAATTAGGCTTAAAACATTCCTGTTTGAGAAAGACTATGGTCAGGTTAGTTAAAAATTATGTGACTCATATATCATGTATACATGATGTATGAGTCACAGTTCAGTCTAGGCTGCCCTAGGAGTTAGAATGCTGGGGGAAGTACAGACACTGAGTTCTTCCTTCTCTTTCTCTCCCTCACACCTGTTTCTGTCATTTTTATAACATATCTTTCATACCAAGTCTGTTCATGACTAGTCACCTGGTGCCCCCCCCCCCCCCACTCCCCCCAGGGGGGGAGTGGTGGCTCTCCTGACATTGCCTGCACGGGAGCCATGGACGACAGGATCTGCAGTATCTCGCCTGTGCCGAACTGTGACCCCGGACCCCCGGACCCCCGGACCCCCGGACCCCCGGACCCCCGGACCCCCGGACCCCCGGACCCCCGGACCCCCGCCCCTGCCTGTCTGGACCAGCCCCCCCCCCCCGCATTTATACATGGACGTTCATCTATAGCCTGTCCGTCCATGGGAGTGGATCTGTCCTTCAATGTGGTTCTCCTCAAGATTTCTTCTTTTTCCCACTGGTTTTGGAAGTTTTTTCTTGCCGAGAAGGAGGGTATTAAAGGAGTTCCGTGCTTATACCGAACTACTGAGGTGTAGCAAACCCGGGTGGTGGCTTGGTTGACGCGCTCGATGTTTCCTGCTGGTGCTAGCTATGTTCGTCCTCGACACTGCGGTTTCGATAAAAACGCCTGCAAAACAGTCTTTGGTTGAATCCAGTTCGTTTCGTTTATTCCACCAATGTCAGAAACACAAAACAGTCACAAACATAGACGCTTAGCGTAGCGTTAGCCTGAGCCGAAGCGGAAGCGGAAGCGGTCAAAACCCTATGCCCTTCCGGGTTGCACACCTGCCTGACAACACACCGCTCCTGACTAAGTAGCTGAGCAGCATGCGCCACCCAGTGGACAAAATTAGATTGCTCCCAAACAAAAAATACATTTTGGCTCCTACAGAGGGTCTAAGGACAGGGGGAGGGTCTAAGGACAGGGGATGCCTGGGACTTTTCATGTATTTCTGTAGTTGATTGTGTTTTTGTAAAGCCCTCTGAGACAACTTTGTTCTGATTTAGGGCTTTATAAATAACATTGAATTGAATTGAATTATCTGCTCATCTTCACCTGCAACACAACTAGAGCGCCCCTAGTGACCAAAGGAAGTTGAGCTGTCACAGAACTCACTTTGGTAAATACCAATCTCGAGAAATTATTTTAAGAAGATCCACCCACAACTTTTTGCACAATCGTGCTGACAGACAAACAGACAAACTGAACCCAAATTAATCCTGCCTTTGCGGAGTTAAAAATATGACAGAAATCCCAGTACAGGCCAGATCAGACAGGATGTGTGGATAACAGGGACAGGAAGTGGACAGACTACTGTTCATTACTCACTACTAGGGCAATGAGATTATGTTCCAGTATCTAATTGATTAAGTGGATAAGACTGATGTCAGGTTTAAAGAGGGTGATGATCAGCTGATGCATAAAGCAATCCAGACAGTAACCATGACGACCTTACCATCCATCTGTCGGTCCACTGTCTGGCCATCCTCTTGGTCTGCTTTAAACTTGGAGCATTGGGAGCATTTACAATTACAGTCCTTGGTGCAGTCACAACTCGTCTGCAGGATGATATGAAAAAAAAATAACAAAAAACTTTATATTCTATTATTTATTTATTTTTATCAGACTTTTCACTTCAGTTTTAACAGCTGTAGAAACAAAATGGAAAAACAAAGATGTTCTTTAAGATAAGATAAGATAAGGAACTTCTTAACAAACTGTCCACAAACTGTTAGACTTGGTCCCACCTCTCTTCTTCTCCATTATACTGAGCACTGGCTCCCCTCAAGGTTGTGTACTTGGTCCTCCCCCATACTTTCTGCATATGCACGACTTCACACAGACCCATCACTCAAACCCCATCATCAAATTGATGACTACCACCGTGGTGGGACTCATCTTAGGGGGAAGCTACAGCATCCTCAAAATTATTCATACCCCTCCCATTTGTGACTTTTTGTTTTTATCATAAAATAAATTAGTTTTATCCGGTTTCTTTCTGACCTGTATGTGAAACAAAAGTGAAGGAAAAACTATAAATGACATTTGGACAAAAAAAAATATTTCAGGAGTATTTTATTCGTGGAAAAAAAAAACACCATCTTCAACATTATTCATACCCGAGGTTTACTCAGTCCAAAGTCTTTTCATAACAGTCAATCGAATAGTTTTTCTTGTGGATACTGGTTCCTCTAAGTATTATCGGCCTGTCTTGTGTCTCCTGTGGGGTTCTGGTCCACTCTTCCTGGACCAAAGCCCCCAGCTGTGTCCGTTTGGAGGTTCACCTATCATCACTTTGGTCTGAACGCTCCTCTACAGGTTCTATAGATGGTTTCACTCAGACTAGATTTGGAATGGGTCATGTCCTTGAACCACTATTGCACTACCTTGGTGGTCTATTTGGGGTTAGTGTCCTTAGGATGTCAAACCATGACACATTTTGAGTTTCCCTGCACTTTCACGTTGTCGTCCAGGACATTGAAAAAATTATTTTAAATGTCTAAAGTGTTGTAACTTCATAATGTTTCTGGAACCACTATCAGAGAAGTTTCCTATGAATATAGGTTCTAACCATCACATTATTTTGCCTCCACTAGAAGAAAGACATGAAGATATCACAGACAACCTTCCAGACATTACTGTACTAAATAGGTCTCCATGGTTACAGACTCAGAAAGGTCATGTGACACAGGAGGAAACATCAGGAGGCTCATTTGGCTTTTGCTAAAACTATTCTAAACAAGATCCAAGCACCATTTGTCCTTTGATCTGATGGAGTTATTTGGCCATACAGATGTTGGCTGTGTCTGGAGGAAACAAGAAGAAATATCCAAACTGAAGAACACTGCCTCAACCATGCTAGCATAATGCTAAGGTGTTGTTTTTCTTTTAGTGGTACTGAGAACCTCATCAAGTGAGAGCATAAAGATAAAGGAAATTTATATCAACATCCTAGATGACAACGTGAAAGTGTCTGGGATGTCCTGATTGGACATCCCAGAAGGACGCTAAACTCAAGCAGACCACCAAGGTAGTGCAATAGTGGTTGAAGAACATGACCCAGTCCAAGTCCTGAACTAAACCATCCAGAGAACCTGTAGAGGAGTGTTCAGAATAGGGCATTAACTAAAGTGTCAATTATTCTACACGTGGACTTACGTAGCACAAGTCAACTTAAATTAGAAGGAGTCGACGAGTCGCATGTTATTCTTTCTCTCCTTGCCTCTCTCGCTCTCTTTCCCTCCCTCTCTCTCTGTCTCTCAGATTTAACAAGACAGCTGCAGGTAATATAATTGTGGTGGGCTAACAAAACATTGCATGTGTGGAAATACTTTACTTGAGATGAAAACAAAAAAAGGCACGGCCATCTGAAGAGGTATCGGCTAATGTGAGTGATATGAGCAGCATCCACTAGCTAACCTGTGTGATAAGCAGCACAGACAACGCACATTAAGACAACATGCTCTTCTTTTCCCCAAACATGATGTGGACAATGTGTCTTGTCGAGCTGTGGGTCCAGACCAAATGCAGACATTTTTTCCCCTACTAATGTTGTCCAGTTAAATTTAACAGAAACCTCTTTGCTAACATTAGCCTTGGTTTTGTTGGGGTTAAAATGCTGTTTTTGTCTTGTCGGTGGACATTGTTACATTGCAGTGAACTTTAACACCAGCTGTTCATTGCTGGACAGACGTGTCCATGTTTTGTTTTGTTTAGTTTTTTTTCGCCATGTGTCTGTGTTGTTACTCCGCTGAAAATATGATGATGTCATCACGACACATTGACTCGACTTAGACTTTATTGGCGGATAAGTGGACTTGAAAAAAACTGAAGTCCTTAAAGCCCTAGTACAGACCAGAGTGATGGTAGGAGATCATCCAAAGGGACCCAGCTGGAGGCTTTGGTCCAGAAAGAGTGGACTAGAACCCCACAGGAGACACAAGACAGACTGTGGACACTTAGAGGAACCATTATCTAGAACATAAACTACTCTTTTGACTATTAAGAAAAGACATTGGACTGAGTAAACCTAGGGTATGAACAATTTTGAAGGTGTCTTTTAGAAATGCACTAACAAAGTACTCCAGAAAAATGTTTTTTCTCCAAATAGTATTTGTTATTTTTCCTTCACTTGTGTTTCACATACAGGTCAGAAAGAAACTGGATGTATCTCATTTGTTTTATGATAAAAACAAAAAGTCACGAGGTTATGAATAATTTTTATGATGCCTGTAAGTCGGGCTATAGGGATGTGGTTAACCACCTGTCCGGTGTTTGGTGAATAACCTCACACTAAACACCACGGAAACAATAGAAACAAGGCAGTCAGAAACAGCAGACCTCTGCCAAGGCTTGATATGTTGACCCATCTGATGTCCCAACATGAGAAGATGTGAAGATAAGATAAGGTAAGCTAAGATAAGATTTTTTAAAAAAGGATGAAATCAGCTATGATAAAATAATATAAGACATAAGGTGAGGCAAGATAAGGTAAGATTTAAAAAAAAATGATAAGGTAAGATAACATATGTATTTACACAAATTAAGGTTTAAACGTATACACCCACACACACACATTGCATTTGCTAATACAAGCTTTAATTACATGTAAAAAAAAAAAGTAACTAAAGTAAAATAAGTATATTGATCTTTTTGATGTAACTGGTATAATGACGTTCCTGATCGTCCAGAACATCTGACAGAATTAATCTAATCCTGGACATGTGAACAGAAAACACTTTCACACAAACACAGGAAGTTCCACCTTGTCATCCTGTTTCATTCGTCGGACCAGAGTGAGGTAGAAGCCGGCCCCAAAGCAGTTCTTGAGGAAAATGGGTGACCCGCAGCAGTAGAGACGTCCCTGGGAGATGATGGCCACGCGGTCGCTCAGAAGGTCGGCCTCGTCCATGTGGTGGGTGGACATGATGACCGTCCGCCCTGCAGTGCCAAAACACAACCAATGACAGGAGGTTAAGGGTTAGATTTATTCCTTCTGTCTGTTCCAAACATCTGGAATATGTCATGGAAATGAAGTTAAAATTGATGTTTAGGTTTATAGGAATTTCAAATTTGACACATTATAAATAAACAGGGAAACAAAAAGATGAATAATGCAGCAAAAAAATTCAAACAGGCTTTTACTGAGACATTTTGAAGAGCAATGTTTAAAATTGATCTCTATACAAAAATATTTGAAAGAATTTCCAGTAATTCGAAAAATAAAAAAAAATACATTAAAAAATGTACTTTTACCTGTTCTTCCCAAGATGCAATGGCATCTATTCCAGGTCACTGGGAATCTATGTATAAACCAAATTTTGCAAAAATTCTAACTATAATTTTGCTGCTACAAAGTGGAACTTTTGCCCATAATAAGTGAATGAGGGAAAAAGATTTTAAAATCTTCCTAAAATGTTTTAAATTTGACCTATTTTTCCCAAAACGTGTTGGCGATCAATAAACCAAATTTGGTATGAATTCAAAGTTTTTCATCATTTTAATAAACTGAACCCAAAACAGTAACAGCCCTGGCTTCTCCCAGGGGGTGGGGTCATACAGCTTCACACCCTCTCAGGCGGTGAAGTCATCTAGCTTCACACCCTCCCAGGGGGTGGGATCATATGGCTTCACACCCTACCAGGGGGCGGGGTCATACAGCTTCACATTCTCTCAGGTGGCAGGGTCATACAGCTTCACACCCTACCAGGGGGCGGGGTCATACAGCTTCACACCCTCTCAGGGGGCGGGGTCATACAGCTTCACACCCTCTCAGGTGGCAGGGTCATACAGCTTCACACCCTCTCAGGGGGCGGGGTCATACAGCTTCACACCCTCCCAGGGGGCAGGGTGTTTTATAGCAGTATGTGTCTAGCAAGAGTCAGTGTTACCTGCACGGTATTTGAGCAGCAGGTCCCAAATGGAGCGTCTGGAATAGGGATCGACCCCCGAAGTGGGTTCATCCAGGATCACCACCTTGGCCCCGCCCACAAATGCCAAAGCAACCGACAGCTTTCTCTGCATTCCACCTGAGTCACAGCAGTCACAGTGAGTTTGTAGCACAAGCGCCACAGTTCGTGAACGTGGACATGATGTGCTGGGACCCACCTGAGAGGTTCTGGGTCAGCTCATCTCTCTTGTGGGGTAGACCCAGATCCTGCAGCATGTTCTCCACCTCCTCCTCAGCCTCTGCGATTGGATGGCCTTTCAGCAGCGAGTAGAAGAGGATATGTTCTGCAACAGTCATACTGAGGGGGAAGCAAAAGCAGTTTCAATATTTAAATTTTGTCTTTTTATTATTCATATATATATATATATAGATAGATAGATATATAGATAGATAGATAGATAGATATATAGATAGATATATAGATAGATAGATAGATAGATAGATAGATAGATAGATAGATAGATAGATAGATAGATAGATAGATAGATAGATAGATAGATAGATAGATAGATAGATATATAGATAGATAGATAGATAGATAGATAGATAGATAGATAGATAGATAGATAGATAGATAGATAGATAGATAGATAGATAGATAGATAGATAGATAGATAGATATGGAACCAAATATGGTAACTTAAGTACCTTTGATCTATACCAAAATACTGACATTTTTTTCCAGAGACAAAAGTATTTTCCTCCAAAAGAATAAATGTTGTTGTATATTAAGTTTATATAAGGCTATATTAAGGCTCTACAAGGAGTTTGGAGAGTGGTTCTATCCATGGGTGGTTTCTCCATAAGGGCGATTGAGCGACGCACTGCCATACCATAGCAAATGTAAATGGGAAAAAAAGTGTATTTTCCCCCTTCTCTACTTTAGCGTGGATCTTCTGCTTCCCTTAATAGACTGTAGATGAGCTGCAGGTGTGGTGGTGCTGTCCTACATTAAGATTGATTGGTTCCTAGCAGTGAGCTGTGTATATATAAAGGACCAATTCCAGAGGGCTCCTGTCTTTACATTCCCTCAGTTTTCTAGAGTTTTTGTGATTTTGTGTTTCAGAGTTTGTTTAAAAACACAAGGTAAGAATCTTTTTTTTCTGACTGTTTTTCATGTAGGTTTGGGTTAGCACTCGTGTCTCACAGCAAGAAGGACCCTGGTTCGATTCCCACACCAGACCTTTCTGTATGGACTTGTTCTCCTCGTGTCTTCGTGGGTTTTCTCTGGTTTCCTCCCACCATCCAAAGACATGCACTAATAAGTTAATTGTTTGATCTAAATTGCCCCTAGGTCTGAATGTGAGAGTGTTTGTCTATGTTCAGCCCTGAGATGACCTGACGACTCATACATGGTGTACACCGCCTTTCCCCATTGTAGCTAGATTAGGCCCCCAGTGACCCTAGTGAGGATAAAGAAGGTTCAGATGACGAGATGAGGGAGGATACACTAGGTCAGATTTGTGTATTTTGGGTTTGTAAATAGGTCATTTTCGGGAAACTTAGAGGACATTTTTTGTTTGTTTTTCTTTACTTGGATTCCATTCCTTATTTGAATTTTAAGTTTCCATATAAATAAATACATTGCAACTCTGGTCATGTTTTTATTTAATTTTATTTTTTCAATTTGTCTGTAGCCAAATCAGGGGGCGGGACTAGACAATGTTCAGAGCGGCAAAGTTAGAAAGAGAAATGAAATTACTTCAATATCTTTGTTGTTGTAAATGGTAAATGTTCTGCATTTATATAGTTCTTCTCCACCTTCATGGTGTTCAAAGCGCTTTACATTAGCCTCTCATTCACCCATTCACACACACACTCATACACCAGTAGGTTTCTAAGGTCTAAGGTCAGTCCCCTAAGCCAGGGTTCAGTGTCTTGCCCAAGGACACTTTGACATGTGGACGGCCAGTGAACCATCAACCTCTCAGTCATTTCCATCATAGGACATTTGTGGGGGGGTATTAATATTTGTTTATTTATTTTTTTTTTACTATTTACAGTTTTTTACTAATATTTGTTGGGGGTTTTTTGTTTGTTTTACTTATATTTGTCATCTGTCTAAATTCTTGAACTGAACCTGAGAGTTCATCCTCAATTTCATTGTACTTGGTTCAATGATAGTAAGAAATTCTGATCCTGATATGGTCAAACACATGGGTTAATAATCCCATAATATTTAAGATCTCTATCATATTCAGAGGTGGTATTCTACGTACTACTGGAACAGGATGTTATGCTGAGGACACATTCCCAGAGACAGACGGATGGTGTCCATGTCCGTGCAGATGTCTTTTCCATAAATGGTGGCTGTCCCTGATGTGGGAGGGAACATGCCCGTCAAAATAGACCTGGGATAGGTGAAAAAAGAAGAAAAATAACCAACTGTGAGGAGAAATGCAGCCACTGGGGGAATAAAGTCTGACATGTGAGGATCATATAGGTGTGGTACATGGTGGTGGTCTTCCCAGCGCCATTATGACCCAGAAAAGCTGTGATCTGTCCCTGGAAGAAGTTGATGCTGAGGCCATCCACCGCCGCTCTGTAGCTGCTGCCGAACACCTTCACCAGGTTCTGAATGCAAACGCCTTTCACCAGGTCTGTGGGTTCAGCCTCGAAGAACAGCTGACCTGCACACGGGGAAATCCACCATTCAGAGGAGGCAAATAAAAGGTTGATCAAACAATCAATCAACTTTATTTGTATAGAACACATGCTGATGCTGTGGATTTTCCTGGAAATTATTTCCTTTGTTTGTAAAAACAAGGAAGGAAAAAAAATAAATAAAAATAATATATATATATATATATATATATATATATATATATATATATATATATATATATATATATATATATATATATATATATATATATATATATATATATTGTAAATTTTTGGTATTCTGTGTGATATTTTTATAAGCCATTTTGTACTTTAGGTCTATTCTATTGTATTCTATTCTATTTCATTGTGTTTAGGTCACATATTACTTCCTGTCAGTGCTCAATAGTAACTATAGTGATATTTGCAACTATTTTCATGTTATACAACATCAAAATATGACCTCTTATCAGCAAAAGCAAAATTAAAATTTCGAAAACTTTTCAAATAATAAAAAAAAAGATATTTGTCAAACTGTTAAGCTTTGTGGACATTTGTGGACAAGGAAGCTGCATAAAAAATAAATTAATCCAACCAGTATTTACAAAGAAAATTGTTGAAATCCAAACATTAGTGACCTTGAGTTTGACCGTTCAAGGTTACTTAAGGCCAAAGGTCAGAGTCCCAAATGAATGTCCATATATGACTTCCTGTCCGTGCTCAATAGTAACTATTGGTAAAGTTAAAGTACTTTATTTATCATTATACATTGTACAATGAAATTTGTCCTCTACATTTTAAAGGGCAATATGCAGGTTAGACACTACCATGAATCATAGTGTATATGGATGATAAAATATCAGAACTTCGATAAAGAAACTGCAATTCAACATCGCAATAAAAACTTTTTTAACCAAAAAATGTGAGGAAATAATGGCCTTATCCAAAAATGGGGAGTGGGAGTGGGAGTCAACACAACTACAGTGTATACTGACAACATTGAGGAGACAAGAGCAGATAATATTTACGATGGGCCACAGCCCTATAATTTTGAACCACAGTGGAGAAAGAGAAGCCAGGACAATAGAGAGAGGGATAGATGCAGAAATAATGGGCAAACCAGGAAGATAGAGCTTAATAATCAGTGGCAAATTGGCCAAAATACCTGGTGAATTCATGGTGAATGGCATGGCATGAATGGCATAGTAGTGCTATGGTGCTATGAGTTTACATGGGGAACATTTACCTTCTTAGGGTAATAAATGTAGAAATGGTTAATACTTTCAGGGAGGAGGGGGGGGTTCAGTAAACACCTATGTAGCTGTTATTTTTTTAGGAACAACATTTAGTCTTACTAAACAAACGGAAAATGCATCATTGTGTTGCTGTGACACCTATAGAGTTATTGCAGCACTTAACCAGTTGCTAATGTTACTTTAAGACAGGGACTTTTAAGTTTCGAGTCATCAGATTTACACAACAAAACATGGTTAATGTCTTTATATGCTCAACGGGAATGATGGGCAAAGGAGGGAGCTAGAGCTACGCTGCCTGAATAATCAATGGTGAATTGGCCAAAATACCCGGTGAATGCAGAAGTAGCTTAGTGGCTAATGCTATGAGTTTGACTACATCAGGCACTTGTACCTTCTTAGCATAAAAACATGTACTATCATGGTTAATACTTTCAATTTTTTTTTCAGTAAACAGCTATGTAGCTGCTCTTTTTTCATTTTATCATTTTATCTTACTAACTGTAAAATACATACATATGTATGTGTGTGTGTGTATATACATATATATATATATATATATATATATATATATATATATATATATTATATATTTATATATACAGTGCCTTGCGAAAGTATTTGGCCCCCTTGAACTTTGTGACCTTTTGCCACATTTCAGGCTTCAAACATAAAGATATAAAACTGTAATTTTTTGTGAAGAATCAACAACAAGTGGGACACAATCATGAAGTGGAATAAAATTTATTGGATATTTCAAACTGTTTTAACAAATAAAAAACTGAAAAATTGGGCGTGCAAAATTATTCGGCCCCTTTACTTTCAGTGCAGCAAACTCTCTCCAGAAGTTCAGTGAGGATCTCTGAATGATCCAATGTTGGCCTAAATGACTAATGATGATAAATGGAATCCACCGGTGTGTAATCAAGTCTCCGTATAAATGCACCTGCACTGTGATAGTCTCAGAGGTCCGTTTAAAGCGCAGAGAGCATCATGAAGAACAAGGAACACACCAGGCAGGTCCGAGATACTGTTGTGGAGAAACTTAAAGCTGGATTTGGATACAAAAAGATTTCCCGAGCTTTAAACATCCCAAGGAGTACTGTACAAGCGATAATATTGAAATGGAAGGAGTATCAGACCACTGCAAATCTACCAAGACCTGGCCGTCCCTCTAAACTTTCAGCTCATACAAGGAGAAGACTGATCAGAGATGCAGCCAAGAGGCCCATGATCACTCTGGATGAACTGCAGAGGTCTACAGCTGAGGTGGGAGATTCTGTCCATAGGACAACAATCAGTCGTATACTGCACAAATCTGGCCTTTATGGAAGAGTGGCAAGAAGAAAGCCATTTCTTAAAGATATCCATAAAAAGTGTCGTTTAAAGTTTGCCACAAGCCACCTGGGAGACACACCAAACATGTGGAAGAAGGTGCTCTGGTCAGATGAGACCAAAATCGAACTTTTTGGCAACAATGCACGACGTTATGTTTGGCGTAAAAGCAACACAGCTCATCACCCTCAACACACCATCCCCACTGTCAAACATGGTGGTGGCAGCATCATGGTTTGGGCCTGCTTTTCTTCAGCAGGGACAGGGAAGATGGATAAAATTGATGGGAAGATGGATGGAGCCAAATACAGGACTATTCTGGAAGAAAACCTGATGGAGTCTGCAAAAGACTTGAGACTGGGACGGAGATTTGTCTTCCAACAAGACAATGATCCAAAACATAAAGCAAAACCTACAATGGAATGGTTCACAAAAAAACATATCCAGGTGTTAGAATGGCCAAGTCAAAGTCCAGACCTGAATCCAATCGAGAATCTGTGGAAAGAACTGAAAACTGCTGTTCACAAACGCTCTCCATCCAACCTCACTGAGCTCGAGCTGTTTTGCAAGGAGGAATGGGCAAAAATTTCAGTCTCTCGATGTGCAAAACTGATAGAGACATACCCCAAGCGACTTACAGCTGTAATTGCAGCAAAAGGTGACTCTACAAAGTATTAACTTAAGGGGGCCGAATAATTTTGCACACCCAATTTTTCAGTTTTTTATTTGTTGAAAACGTTTGAAATATCCAATAAATTTCGTTCCACTTCATGATTGTGTCCCACTTGTTGTTGATTCTTCACAAAAAATTACAGTTTTATATCTTTATGTTTGAAGCCTGAAATGTGGCAAAAGGTCACAAAGTTCAAGGGGGCCAAATACTTTCGCAAGGCACTGTATATATGTAAGGTCTCCTGTCTGCACACGCCCCTTTGGCCCCATCTGCTGGACATTTGTGTTAGTTTATTTCCATTTCTACTTACCTGAACTGTGTCATTGGCTGTGATTACCTACTCCACTCACCAGTGAACCAATTACCCTTGTTTGCTCCTCACAGGCTCATTGGTCATTGCTTCCCCTTCCTGCTGTATTTAAATCCAGGGTTTTGTTTGCTCTGTCTCTTATTGTCTTGTTGTGACCTTGTGAGTGTGTGTGTGTCTTGTGAGTTTTTGCCACGTTTTGAAATGCCATATGTCTGTTTTCTTTGATACTTTGTGAAGAGGATATTTCTGTTGAACATTTGATGGTAAATGTTCTGCATTTATATAGTTCTTTTCCACTTTCATGGTGCTCAAAGCGCTTTACATTAGCCTCTCATTCACCCATTCACTCATACACCAGTAGGTTTCTAAGGTCAAAGGTCAGTCCTACTGGGGGCCTAAGTCAGGGTTCAGTATCTTGCCCAAGGACACTTCGACATGTGGACAGAGCCAGGACGCGAACCGCCAACCTCTCGGTCATTGGGCGCCCCACTCTACCAACTGAACCACAGCCGCCCAATGTTAAGTGAAGAGGATTTTTGTTGGATTTCTTTTGATAATTAATGAAGAAGATTTATGTTGGTTATTTTTTTATACTTAGTGAAGAAGATTTATGTTGGACTTTGATAGTTAATGAAGACAATTCTTCTGTTTTTTTTTTTACCATTTTCCTGTACCTCAATAGACTGTGTGTGTGTGTGTGTGTGTGTGTGTGTGTGTGTGTGTGTGTGACCCGTGCCTGGTCTACGAAAGTAGAGCCCATGGACTGCAGGATGCTAATGGTGATGTCCAAAACCAGAGAGAGGGGAGGGTGATCCCCTCCAGGGGGGACCCTGGCAAATCACACCCAGACTATAGTGATATCTGGAACCATTTCCATGTTATAAACAATCAAAATATGGATTAATATAAAGGCAAATATTTCTTTAGATGTGTCAAATTCTAAAATCTAAAAAATTAAAAGAAATGTGATTGACATTTTCCCCAGAAAAATAAAATTAAAAAATCTGAAACTAATGCGACCAGTAGGTTAATCAGAAGATGTGATGCTTGAATTTATTTTTGTGATAATTACGAAGCAGCAGCTCAACCCAATCAACCATAGGAATCCACAAACCAATGCTCACAGCAGAATATGTGCGTCATCAATGCCAAATATGTTTGTCATCGACACGAAATATTTGCATCATCGATGCAGAATATGGCAATTTCAACTGGAGTTAGGTGTTTAAATGGTTCATCTGAAAGAGGAATTCACCTTTATTCCTAATTAAACAGGACTAAAAACTGTCATGTAAACAGGGCTACTGACTGAACCCTTGAAACCCACATATCTGGTAAAACCCAGGGCCATCTTACCATCTTTCTCCTGGTTCTGGTTCTGCCTTCCCTTCCTCTCCCTCTGGTCCTGATGTTCACATGAACCGGTGTCCTCCAGCCTCTTTGTTTTCTCTGGTTCTTTGACCTGGACTTCATCCTCATCTCGTTTCTGCTGATCTTTGTTGGCCAGGTTATCAAAACCTTTTTTATCGAAGTCCGCATTGCCTTAGAGGAGAAAGAAGGAAAAGGGAAGTGTTGAATTCTGTCAAATACAGTTTCATATTAACAACAAACAGATAAAAACAGCAAACTGAACTGACCTGGAGCTGGAGACACTGAGTTCAACCAATAACAAGGATTTAAGGGGAAGTAGAAAGGACGACCGATTCCATACTGACCTAGGGAGGGAGAAAGAAAACAACTGAAACTAGAAAAGCACTCAGAGCCCAGACCAACAAAATCGAATCATATGTTTGGGGTGATTTTGGACACAGTCTATTAGTGTCTGTTCACTTCCTGTTAGCTTGTCGTGTGTTAGTATGTTTTGTCTGGTAGTGTCTCTTTACATTGAATTCATTAAACAAGGTCGTGGTCTGGACAAATTAGACAAACACAAGCATCTTGATTTTGAGCTAAAATGGTTGTAATAACCTTCTATCCTGGAAAAAATGGCTCTCACTGTCAATTTTCCTTGGACAGTGGAAAATTATTTACAGGCGCAATTAGTGAGAAAGGTTCATGGCAATGTCACATAGAGTAGTGCTGCCACCATCAGGTCAAAAGAGAAACTGCATTTAAAACTTTCATTATTTATTTATTGTGTTGGGAAGTCTGAGCGAGATATAAATAATATATATGTGACCCGCCACCACGAAACCAGGCATAAGTCGCGCTGAGCCGTTCAGAGCTAAGGTGATTTGTTATTAGTGTTTACACCTTATCAAAAAACGGTACCTTAACACCTCTATGTTCACTTCCTGTGGTCATTACATTGAAATCCAATCAATAAAGGTGTTTATTGAGTCAATTATTTAAGCGGTGACAAAAGTTCAGGTATTGCTGAGCAAAGACAAAGACGACTTCCACCTCTTTTCGCCGAACAAAACGATCTCCGTTCCGTGGGTAAACACCCAAGTGTTTGGTACGAGGTAAAAGCTTATATTGAATGTTCTGTCCAATGGTGTAAGCCAAATGATTATAATACGTCACACTTCTGTCCTATTATTATAATATATAAAACTTCTGTGACATGTCCATCAGAGTGTCCTTTAACATCTGTCAACAATTTGTGTCAATCGGATACAAATTATTATGCGTTGCTAAGGACTTCCTACCCCAAAACAGTCCAAAACTTTAACGGACAATATCTAAAAATATGCAAATTGTAAAATATGTCCAAATGTGGATATTAAAATGACCATAACTTTGGTTCTACTTGTGATAGAAACATCATTTTTTCACCATCTTAAACCTTAGTTTCCACTCTACCAAGATACACACATAACTCTGTTTGGATTTACACACACTTATGCCTGGTTTACTGGTGGTGGGTCACATATGTATAATATTTAATGTTTATAATATATATTATACACTGAATCTGCAGGGCCATATGAATTCTGACTGTAGGCTGTGATTGGGCCCCAGGCTGCACTTTGGGCATGCCTGAATCAAAAAAAGGAATGAAAAAGCCCTTCATGACCGCCACCCCACATGACGTCCGAGTCTAATTTCAGCCAAATCGGTGATTGTATGCCCATATGTCCGATCTACTGCCATTTTACTAACAGTGTATTTAGCGAATCGGTAGGGTATGATCTGGCCTGATAATACCTGTTTTACCTTTCTAGGGGGCGCTATACCAACTTTTATAAAACCTAGAAATACTGCAAAAATGCTAAATTTGGTGAGTTTACGCGCATGTTCAGGGTGTCAAATTAGAGCTCAGACATACATGGGTGTCAAATTTCAGCCAAATCAGTGTTCGTATGTCCGAACTATAGCCATTTCAATAAAAGTACATTTCTTGGGGGCACTATAGTACAAAATCAGAATGTCTTTAGCTAACTGGATGTAGACCCCGGAGATAGACGTCTGTGTCAAATTTCAGCCAAATCGATGTTCATATGTCCGATGCGAAGATATTTATGTCGTGGCAATTTTTCCCGAAAACTTGGCAAACTTTGCGATAGCACAAAAACGATGCAACTTTTCCAAAAAATGTGGAAAGCTTTTGATGTCCCACTCGTGTTCACTGATTTTTGAGCTCATTTGGCCCAACAGCCAAGGAGGAGTTTGTTAAATTCCGATGACCGCGAAAATCCACGTCTCAAAATATTTTAAAATTTCAATCCAAGATGGCGGACTTCCAGTTGGTTTATGGGGTGGTCATCATTAGGTTTTTTTGTTCATCATCACATGACCAACGCGTGTACTGATTTTCATAGTTCTAACTTCACGAGGGTGTGATCTGGCCTAATACAAACTATTTCACCATTTCTAGGGGGCGCTGTAGACACATTTCTTTACCGACTTTTACAAAATCTTTAAATACTTGCAATTTTTCACATTTCTGAAGTTTGTGCAAAATTTTGTGAGTTTTCATTTACATTTCCCTACAATAGAAAGAAGTGACACTAAACCTAAAGAAGAGCAATTATTAAAAAGAAGAAACAAATCCAAACTTCAGTAAAAGTCAGTGGGTTAAGTGCAGAAAGGCCACCAGTGGGTTAGAACTGAAGGGGGTGGGGGTGGACTGACCAGGGAAGACGTTGTCTAGGTACCAGGCCAGCAGTGCGTACACAACACTGTCCACTCCCATCATGCATATGGAGGTGAGGAAAGAGAACTCATCCCCCTCTAGAGGACTGGTCTGGATGTTGTCCCACTGCAGACCCACACCCTGCTCCTCGTACCTCGACAGATATTCTGTCCCAAACCCGAAAGCCACTTGGGACAGAAGACTCTGAGGGACAGACACACAGACAGGTCAGCCATATGGACATTTACTGGAACTGAAACATCTAGTGTTGGAGGAAGTACTGAAGTAAAAGCACTAAGATGCTTCTAAATGTACGCTACAGTAAAAGTAGAAGTATTATCTACTTATTTACCATGAAGTTAAAGTAAAGACATCATTTAAACAAACATTAATTTACTTGGAAAAGAGCAAAAAAGCTGCAGCATTTTTCAGACAAACAGACTCAACCATACATTAGAAACTGTGTTTGTAAACTAATGAGTCAGCGTAAATAGTACAAATGTAGTGAAGTAGAATTTACAGATGTTTGTCACAAAATTACATTTTACATGTAATTAATTGTAGTTAACTGCAGATATTTAAAAATATACTTAAGTACAATTATGATGTACAAATCCCTTTTTCATTAAACCACTGGATACATGCAAGTGGGACATGGGATTTGGGATGTTGCACATGGAATGGGGGATATGACAGGTGGGACATGGAATGTGAGTGTGGGACATGGAACATGAGTGTGGGAACTGGGACGTGAGTGTGAGACATGGGACCTGGGACATAAGCCATGGTTCATGTGTAGCTCCACCCACCACCAAGATCTTCATGTCTTTGGTGATGCGGTCCTGCCAGGCAAAGCAGAAGATGTGAGGAAGGTAGAGGCTGAAGTAGATGATGCCGGAGCACGCCGCTGCCAGGTTAGCATGGTTGAAGAAGACGCTGAGCAGGAAGCACTGCATGATGGTCACCGTGGTGAAGGAGAGCAGGAACAGGAAGAGGATGACGGGGTTACTGTAGTTTAACACCCGCCCCAGCTGTGAGGCAAAGAAGAATATTGATCACACACACATTCACTGGAAATTAAACTATAAATCATACAGCAGCAGAGAACAGACTGTGTGTATATATAAATGTATATGTATACATACTATATATTTCTGTATTTAGGCCTTCACCACGGACCACTGTGATCGCCAGGGGACGAAATAAGCCAGGGACGCGTTCGCCAGGGACAACTCGCACCACTCACACATTCACGGTGGCTAGCCGTGTCCAAGCATGTGCACGTCACACACACACCGCATATTTACTCCTTCTCAGAATGAATGGGAGTCTATGGGCCACAGCCACTCGGGGTCAGTGACATGAGTGTGTTTCATATGAGGCCAAGTTCGCTGCTCGTTTCTGAATTTTTCTTTGTTCGGCAAGAATGTGCAAAATTTGGTGAGTTTTCCTGTATGTTCAGGGGGTCAAACTTCAGCTCAAAGAGCAGACGTCAGAAATATAAATAAGAAAGAAAGAAAAATTAAAACTGCAAAGCAGTCTCAAAGGCCTTCGCCGTTCCTCGTGACGGCCTCCCCTCGCAACGTCCGAGTCAAACTTCAGCCAAATCGGTATTTGTATGCCAATTTACTAATGGTGTATTTGGCAAATCTGTAGGGGGCACTAATGTGTAAAATAATCATTTCGAATGACAAACAGATAGACGTCTGAGTAAAATTTGAGCCAAATCGGTGCTCATATGTCTGAACAACAGCCATTTTAATACAAGTACATTTCTAGGGGGCGCTATAGTACAAAATCAGGATGTCTTTAGCGAAATCGATGTAGATCCAAGAGATAGACGACTGTGTCAAATTTCAGCCAAATTCATGTTTGTTTGTCTGAGCTGAAGCAATTTATGTAGTAGTAATTTTTCCCGAAAAATGTAAACTATTCCAAAAAACTTGGATAACTTTTGATGTTCCACTCGTATAGATTGTGTTCACTGATTTTGAGCTCATTTCACCCAACAGCCACGGAGGAGTTCTTAAAATTCCGATGATTTTTCAAATTTCAATCCAAGATGGCGGACTTCATGTTGGTTTATGGGCATGGCCATTGTAAAGTTTTTTTTCCTCATCATATGATGAACATGTGTACCGATTTTTATCACTCTAACTTTTCTAGGGCGTGATCATCACTGTGCAATACTAAATATAGGCCTTTAAGCTGGAGCAACCTGATCACTTTTAAAAATTGTTGTCTTGTTTATAAAATCCGACATAACTTGGCTCCACCTCCACTCTGTAGTCTGATGAAATTTAGGTCATCTGCATCTGGGGTAACTAGGGGGGCTGCCAGAGGAGATTGTACAGTGCCTTATAAGAAGACTAGTTTTTGTCAACTCGTCTTCACTTACAAGGCCGCTGGTGAGTGGAATACTATCCCACAAAATTTAAAAGAGTCCACCTCATACAGATAACTTAAAACACAACTCAAAAAATGGCTGCTACAAAATCTAATCTGTCAGCACTAGTGATGTTCACACGTCAAGTTTTATACACTGAATTTTATGCTATATGTTTTTATGGTCAGGTTTTACAAATTGAATTTTATGTTTTTACTGTCATGTTTTTATATACATACTGAATTTTATGTTGTATGTTTTTATTGTTATGTTTTAATTTATTGCCAGGATCCTTCTGGCAGGGGGACTATCATTGGAAATTAGCCTTTTGGCTAAAATGGGTGCATTTACATTTTTCTTCTCTATAAAATGTTTATTAATGTACATTGTCCCTCTATAACAAATAAAGGTTAATATTAATATATGGCCTAATACAAACTATTTTCACTTTTCAAGGGGGTGCTGTAGACACATTTCTTTACTGACTTTTACGAAACCTATATAGACTCGCACCTTTTCAGAATTCTGAAGTGTGTGCAAAATTTGGTGAGTTTTCATGCATGATCAGGGGCTCAAATTAGAGCTCAAAGGGCTGACATTACTGTGATCACAGCTGCTCTAAGGAGCATCACTAGACCGACTCAAGCAAAACTATTTTTTGCCACTAGAGAGGCGGGCTAGTTTACTAAGCTAGAACTTTATCTGAATGAGTGAAAATTGTGTTATTATGTAGAACAGGGGTGTCAAACTGTGGTCCTCGAGGGCCGGTGTCCTGCATGTTTTAGATGTTTCCCTCTTCCATTACACCTGGAGGCCATTGCATCGTTATCAGTCTAATGAGGAGCTGATTATTAACTCTTTAAGTGTCAGTGCTGATGCATTCTGAATGGATGATTTAGTTTAAATATTCAAAAAAAATTCAACTATTTTCCTTTTAGTTTTGTGCATGGATAAGGTGCCAAAAAGCAAGAGGTTTTTTTTTTTTAATTTATTTTTATTTAAACATTTTTTAAAGGGAAAATTAAAATTGCTGGGACCAAATTTCAATAGTTTTCTTTCCACATTATTTGTCATTTTGTTTATTTTTCTACATTTTGGTTTTTTTATTGTAGTATTTTTCTTTGATTTTCTGCCGTTTGTGTCTTAAATTGCTCATGTTACCAGTTACTTTGTTAATTCTCAGAAGTTAAAGAATTAAACTGAATCACATGGAAGAGGGAAATATCTAAAACATGCAGGACACCGGCCCTCGAGGACTGGAGTTTGACACCTGTGATGTAGAAGAATGCATAAAATAGTATTTTATTGCAATAAATTAATATCATGATTAGGATTTATTACCATATTTGTTAAATACTGTATTTGAAGTACATTTATTTTTAATTATAGAAATCCAATTGTAATTTGACTGCACTTCTACAGCGCTTTTCCACCTTTACAGTGCTCAAAGTGCTTTACGTTATCCTCACATTCACCAGTAGGTTTCTAAGGCCATGCCACACCTACTGGGAGCCTGAGTCAGAGTTCAGTGTCTTGCCCAAGGACACAACAACGTGTGGACAGCCAGAGCCGGGATGCAATCCCTTCAGTCAATGCATGACCCACTCTACCAACTGAGCCACAGCCACCCTTTTTTGTGTGATTGTGTGAGGCTACTTTTAAAATGTGTATGTATGCTTTGTGTTAATGGTAAATGGACAGAAAAAAGTGTCTTACAGCAAAGGAAACATAATTTATTTGATTATTAGTTTGTAAAAAGGGGGTGGAGTTTATAAATTTGACTTCTTCTCACTCGGCACAGTGGCAGAGCAGTTAGCGCTCTTGGCTCATAGCAAAACCCCGGGTTCCATTCCCGGACTGCGGGCCTTTCTGTGTGGAGTTTGCATGTTTCTCTCCCCATGTCTGGATGGGATTCCTCTGGGTGCACTGGTTTCCCCCATCACCCAAAAACATGTTTGTTCGGGTCAAATCCTCCAGCCTGGCTCTACAGCTGGAGATGGGTCCCCGGGCACTGCCCATGGCTGCCCACTGCTCCTTACAGTTGCCCCAACAGCATCAAGGATGGGTAAAATGCAGAGGATACATTTCATTGTACAGTGTATAATGACAAATAAAGTACTTTACCTCATTTTTGAGTGCAAACATTTTATTTTTTGACAATTTTGATTGATGCCTTGATGTTTTGATGGTTTTGTGCTGAAAATAAAATTGATCTGAACTGAATTTTATCTGCTATGTACAGGTCAGTGTTGTGTAAAAGGCAGATGTTCCAGTAGAGGTCGCTACTGTCTACTGTCTACACTGGACTACCTCCTGTGGTTCTAAAGCTGCAGTTGTTAATCATTGATTGGTCTCTTCCTGTAAAGTGAAGATCATCCCCATGATGTCATGGTCTTCCACTTCTTTCAATCATTTACAGGTGTGTAGTCATCAAGTTATCTATGAATGTTTCAGAGTCAAATTGAGGAATGGTGTGATATTTAAAGAACAGGAACACTAAAGATTTAACTGAAACATTAACATCCTGTTAGTGTCAAAGACTATGAATGCACAATGAAGTCAACTCACAATAGAATAGAATAAACAAAACAGAATAGAATAGAATAGAATAGAATAGAATAGAATAGAATAGAATAGAATAGAATTAGGGTGACCATATGTCCGGGAAATGGCCCTCAAACTGGACTGTCCAGATGTCTGTCACGCATCCTCACTTTTTACATTTTATCATAAGGACCTAACGACAAAATGTAAAAAGTGAGGATCCATGAGACACGTTCAGCCATTCTGGTTTTATAGCCATCTATCTGGACAAAACCCGGACATATGCTCACCCTAATAGAATCAAATAGAATAGAATAGAATCACCATGATCATGACAGTCAGCAGGGCGGTGCTGACGCCCATCATCATGAAGCTGTCGATAAACCATGCAGTCCAGATAACGCTGTTGGTGACGCCCATGGCCTTCAGAGTCTCCTTTAGACGCAGCTCCTTCTCCAGGACGATGCTTTTGACGATCATGGACACAGAGTAGACCCAGGCCAGCACCATGAAGATGGGGAAGCAGCGGTTCAGCGTCAGCATGAAGCTGCACACACCAGCAGAAACACAGAAGCATTGGAGAAGGTCACAGGTCAGGTGAACATGCTTCTACAACACTGGTCTACAAGGAAAATCAAACTAATGAAAGGTTTCAATGTGTGTGTTCGTGATAAAGAGATTTGAAGTCTTAAAAGATGGTTGGATCAAGTTTCCAAGATAAATCTGGGCTCAAAATGTGAAATTTTACTTTTCATTTTATTGAATTGAATATTAATTGAATATATTAAATTTATTATATTATATTATATTATATATTATTATTATTATATTATATTTATTATATAAGTTTATTTTACTGAATATTTTTCTTAATTTTTGTTCATTTTACTGAATATTGTGGTTATTTTTGTTAATTTTATTGATTATTTTGATAATTTTTGTTAAAGTATTTTCTTATTCTATACATTTGCTGTTTGTTTTGGTCTATTTTGTGGATTATTTTGGCAATTTTTGTTCATTTTCTTGATTATTTTAGTCATTTCTGGTCTGTCCAATAACACTGGTCTACAGTCAAATGCTTCTGGAATGAAAATCATAAAATGTTCCCATATCTGTGTAAAGAAAACTCTTACATGACTCTTACAAAGTCTTACATGCTGGTTGGATCAAGTTTCCAAGATAAGTCTGGGCTCAAAATGTGACATTTTACTTTTCAGTTTACTAAATATTTTTTGTCATTTTTATTCATTTTATAGCTTATTTTCTTATTCTACACATTTTCTCATTGCTGTGGTTAATTTGAATTGAATGTATGTGTGTGTGTGTGTGTGTGGGTGTGTGTGTGTGTGTGTGTGTGTGTGTGTGTGTGTGTGTGCGTACTCACAGGTCATCTACATAACATGGGTAGGGCATCTGCTGCAGGTACACCCCCATAGCCCACTCCTTCCCAGTGTGAGTCTTAATGATGCCGTGTTCGACCATGTCCTGCAGGTAAGCAAAGCCTCCCCACACATAGCGCAGGTCATCTATAGGGTCAGCCCTGGGCCCCGGGTCCCAGTACCTGAACAAACACACTTGATAACAAAATCCATCCATCTATCTGCCTGTCTCTGTCTCCTTTCTTTCTCTCTTCCATCCATTCACCCCCCCCCTCTCTCTCACACTTTCACCTGTCTTTAATCTTGTTGGTGCGTTCCACAGTATCGATGTCCATGCGGATCTTGAACTGGACATGTGATGGGACATTGTAGGTCCATGGGAACATATTGATGAACACCAGACCTGCCCAGAACTTTCCGTGGTCCAGCAGGTCCAGTGCTCGGTGAGTCACCACATCTTCATCTGGCATGGGCACGAATTTATCTAAGGTCACACACTGGCTCAGGAAGGAAGAAGAACAGAGTGTCAGAACCAACATGAACCAGCTGATCTGAGACCAGCGTGGAGTCACAGTGTCAGAGAAGAAGGACAAGTGGAAACTGATTTGCGTAAAGGTCAAGAAGAAAATACTACTTTCAAAAACTACAGTATTCAATCACATATGTAACTAGAATAGCACTCTGAGAGACCAGACCTCCGCCAAGATAAAGACCCCCCCCCCCCCGTGGGATCACCACCAAAATCTAATCATTTCCAGATCTCCCCATTACCAACCTACCCTGAAAATTTCATCAAAATCCGTCCATAAGTTTTCGAGTTATCTTGAACACAGAGAGACAGACAAACAAACAGATACACGCCGGCAAAAACATAACCTCCTTGGCGGAGGTAACCAGAGGTAGTGGTAACCAGAGGTAGTGGTAACCAGAGGTAGTGGTAACCAGAGGTAGTGGTAACCAGAGGTAGTGGAGCAGATAATGAATGAATCTTTCATTTTGTCATACAAGCATCAAATTTGGTTCATATACTTTTCAAATTCCACTCTTTTCAAAAATAACACTAGCCACTCAAAATTCCAAGATGGCAACCACAAAATGAATGGTTGCCATCTTGGAATGCCGAGAAGGAGGGTCTAAGGACAGGGGATGCCTGGGACTGGGACATGTATCTCTGTAGTTGATTGTGTTTTTGTAAAGCCCTTTGAGACGACTTTGTTGTGATTTAGGGCTTTATAAATAAAATTGAATTGAATTGAAAATACAAGATGTCTGCCCAAAAATGTGTTGTTCCCTTAATTGCTTAAAATGCATTGATTTTCAGCCCCATAAATGTATTGCAGGTCAATATAAATTTGGGTCTTGTGGATATTTGTGAGGTGTAAGAAATATGTGTGTAAGAAATGTGTAACATTGATTGTTAAGTGAATATGGTTACTGTATGTGAAAATATTATTTTCATAACCTGTTATTTCCAGTAGGGTTATGACATAAAATTATAAAAACCACGATGGAATTTCATAGAAATGTATTCACTGAACAACAATCAATGTTACACATTTCTAGCTCTCCTGAGTCTGTACAAGTATCAACATGCTGTATCTGAAGAACTATAATAGATACGTACATGTATTTGGTACCAAAATATCCACAAGACCCAACTTTATATTGAACTGCAATATATTTATGGGGCTTAAACTCAATGCATTTCAAGTTATGAAGGAGAAAAAAAATTGGGGGCAGACATCTTGGAATTTTGTGTGGCCAGCGTTATTTTTAAAGAGTGGACTTGGTCCATATAAGAGTCCATATAAGAGTGGACTTATATGAACCACATTTGATGTTTGTATGACAAAGTGAATTATTCTGGCTATATATGCAATACTCTGCTCCACGAAGGTGGGAAGTAACGAAGTAGTACTACTTCGTTACTGTGCTTAAAGGTGTCATTCTGCTGAAAAACAGTTTTCCACGCTCCTTTTGGAATCTGATGGGTCACCCCGAGTTACTAACACATGCTGCATTTACTGCGTGGTGTGTGCCCTCCACTGGCTGTATTTCCCATTCATAGAAAACAACACAGAGAAACAAGCAACTCAGAAAAGCCTGTCCGCTACATGTCTCAAGGACATTGGCATCACCCACGTGGGTTTACAGCGAATCTGAAGTATCATTAGCATCTACAAGAGAAAACCGCGTCACAGTAAATTGCTGCACAAACTTGAAAAAAATGGCAGAGCAAACTGATTCATGTGCTCTATGTGGAAATAAAGTGTGTTTTTTCCCCTGCACATTTTCAAAACAAGCAACAGCACAAAACCTAGCTGGATGCTACTCCGGGAAGGTAAACACACAGAGCAAGAGAGGAGGAGGGAGTGTTCCTTCACGCATTCTGAGCCAATCAGAGATGCTTTATTACCGCATCATGGACATGTATGCAGAAGTACCGATAAATCATGTTGTTCTAACGTGCAAAAACAGCTTGAAACAAAGCAATCCGGACATTAAAAAAATACATATATAGAACCAACACATAATGCATTCATTAATGAAATAATGATGGAATGACTCCTTCGACTAGATATTTTAGGTATCTGTACTTTATTTGAATATTTATTTTTGTGGAAACTTTATACTTTTACTCACTACATTTATCATGAATATCTGTATTTTATCCTCCTTACATTCTCAGAATAAACTCATTTCTTTCTCAAACTTTAAATAAGTGGCTTCAGGGGGATATTTTTTTCTGCTGTGATAACAATGTTTCCCTGTTCTAATAAGTGCTGCCTTCAACCAAGAGAAAACTCCAAATAAACGATTCACCTATTAAATCCTCCAAAAACACACACAATATCCATTTAACCTTCACAGTCCATTTAACCTTCACAGTGATTTACAATTAACCCCCCCAAACATATCCCTCCTGTTACCAAAGACTTCACATATTCATGCAACCAACGTGCAGCCGACTATCCACTCAGGCCGCGGTCATTGTTAACACACTAAAAGGACGGTGGATGGAGTGACAGCTGTATCTAATCGGCCTCAATCGTTCCCACTCTGCTTGTTGCACACAAGTGCTGTAAGCTTCAACTTGGACAAAAACAAAGAGCACCAACCATCCACCCATTCATGCCCCCAGGTGCCCCCCGTGTCACCCCCCGGCGTGATAGGCCTCTCATCCCGATTAGCCTCCACAGGGAAAGGGTCTGATTTTAACTGCGTTCCAAACCCACTGGGCCACTTCAAGGAGTTTGGTGATGCTTTTTCTGCTAGTTTCTACGCTTCCATGCCATCAGTGGTAAACCAAAGAGACCCGACAGCTAGTCTCATGCTCTGGCTCTTGCCCACCTGGGTCGATTTCTATGTTTTTTGTTGTTTTTTGGAGGGGGGAATTAAAGAGTCCAAAGGCAGATTATCTAAATGCTCCCATCACATTAGCAGTTGTATTGGAGTTGGACAACCAGGGTATTGAGGACCTGAGCTCAATTGGATTATATCATGAATAGGGCTGCCTTGAACTTCACATTTTAGGTGGGAGGTGAGAAAAACAGTCCACATTCCTTAGTGATTCATGACAAACAGAAGATAAATATAAATCGGCCAAAGACTATCCTGACACTTTATTTTTGTGATTAACTCCAGCTTCCTTTGACTTGTCAGGATGATTCATTCTGCTGGTACATATTTGCAAAATAAATCTCAGAATTCCACGCACCTGAAGTGGGAATGAAACAGACTCTGAAGAGGGTGGCCATGCTAGTGTTGGGTACCCAAAGTCTGTATAAGTCTGGAACTGGGGCAAACATTAATGGTAGTAACCAGACTGACATCTAACGTGAATTTCGGCACCATATTTTGTTACCACACATATATGCAGCTGTTGTTTAATTACGCCTTCTGTCCACTCTTAATGGCAGTGTGCACATGCAGCAGTGCAGATGACATAGACATGTCAATAGCGAAAACGTGGATTACCACCACCAGAGGGAGAATGATAAGAGTGAGTGAATAATGGATCCACTGTAGGGTTGGGTACCGAAAGGGTTTCATTTGATAATGATAACAAACTGGTACTTTCAAAACAGTATTGGTTCCTAAACGCACGGCCGGCCCGACCGCTTTGCGAAATATGCAACCGCTTAGGGCCCACACACTCCGGGGGGTCCCGAGAGGGGTTCAACACAGCTCAACACAGCGCGTGCTGAAGCACTGAAAGCGATGGGCAGCGCTGCACTGCCACCTGGTGGTCGTGGAACGTTATTACGGCCACTTACGGTGCGCTGTGTTAAACATATATTGAGTACCGCCCAGTGCGCATGCGCAACCAATCCAGAGCCAGGTGGATTGGCCCACCGGGCATTGTCGATTCTCCGACTGTTATGTCTCAAAAATTATCCGTCTGGCGCAGAAAAAAGAAGAAGCTGGAAGAGGATAAAAACACCAAGACAAAGGTAGGTTGGCATTTTTGCATGTTCAACATGACAGTATTTTGTCATCAATCGGCAAGCCTTTGCCGAGGTAGTTAGAAAGCTATTTAGCAATGTATGGAAAGTGCACCAACTCCCTAGGGTTAGACAAGAAGACATTTGAAGGAGTATTAACCAGACCTAAACTTAATTAAAATACTATGGGTGTTGTTTTTCACTATTTATAATCAATATTGTACTATATTAGTTACTATATTGTACTAGTATTAGTACTATCTCCTTAAAATTATTGTTTATTAATTACTTGTTACTTATACAATGTGACTTTCAGAGAAAATTGTCAATTCCTTCTTTGTGTGAATTATAGTAAAGTTCAGTCATTACTTTGGTCTCTGACATACTTGTGTAATATTTTACAGCAGCATTGATGAAGTTTCTCGCAGCAAAATCTCCTTCTCCTCAAATCAACTCCTCAGTTGATGATGATGCAGCAGGTGAGTAATGATGTAGTTTGGTTGGTTGTAATTTCAAATAAAACAATCCAACAAACGTATAGTATGAACTTAATGAAGGTATATGTATTCACTCCAACAGGTTCATCTGCACTAGGATCACCAGCAACTGAACATGAGCAGGTACCAGTACCTGTGAGAGGAACAGTCAGCAGCACATCATGCAGTTCAGCAGGTACCAACACCAGCACATCAGGCAGTTCAGTAGGTACCAACACCACCACATCAGGCAGTTCAGCAGGTACCAACACCAGCACATCAGGCAGTTCAGCAGGTACCAACACCAGCACATCAGGCAGTTCAGTAGGTACCAACACCACCACATCAGGCAGTTCAGCAGGTACCAACACCAGCACATCAGGCAGTTCAGCAGGTACCAACACCAGCACATCAGGCAGTTCAGTAGGTACCAACACCACCACATCAGGCAGTTCAGCAGGTACCAACACCAGCACATCAGGCAGTTCAGCAGGTACCAACACCAGCACATCAGGCAGTTCAGCAGGTACCAGCACCAGCACATCAGGCAGTTCAGCAGGTACCAGCACCAGCACATCAGGCAGTTCAGCAGGTACCAACACCAGCACATCAGGCAGTTCAGCAGGTACCAGCACCAGCACATCAGGCAGTTCAGCAGGTACCAACACCAGCACATCAGGCAGTTCAGCAGGTACCAGCACCAGCACATCAGGCAGTTCAGCAGGTACCAACACCAGCACATCAGGCAGTTCAGCAGGTACCAGCACTAGCACATCAGGCAGTTCAGCAGGTACCAACACCAGCACATCAGGCAGTTCAGCAGGTACCAGCACCAGCACATCAGGCAGTTCAGCAGGTACCAACACCAGCACATCAGGCAGTTCAGCAGGTACCAACACCAGCACATCAGGCAGTTCAGCAGGTACCAACACCAGCACATCAGGCAGTTCAGTAGGTACCAACACCAGCACATCAGGCAGTTCAGCAGGTACCAGCACTAGCACATCAGGCAGTTCAGCAGGTACCAACACCAGCATATCAGGCAGTTCAGCAGGTACCAGCACTAGCACATCAGGCAGTTCAGCAGGTACCAACACCAGCATATCAGGCAGTTCAGCAGGTACCAACACTAGCACATGACCAGACAGAGGAGCAGTCACCAACAACACAAGATGCTGTTCCAGGTCAGTTTACAGGGCTGCTATTCTCTTTTCTTCAGTTTACTTTAAAATATCATTATATTCATTCAGAACCACTTCCACCCCATGGGGGTTTAGAGGCAAATTCCGCCTTAAATAAATGCCCAAATTAAAACATCTATTGCTCTGTAACCACAAAGACCACAGTCATGAAACTTCACCTGTGTGTAGATATCACCTCAAAGTTTGTAAATCAACTCATATCATATCAAATTATATATTTGTTAACAAATACAATGCAAAAAAAGGAGGAAAAATCCACCTAGGTTGAAAATAAAATTTTAAGGTCAATTTAGACCCACAAGATGTCATTTCACAGTGACACTGTAAATTAGGAATCTGTCCGTCCTTCTCTGAACATTTACTGTGTAAAATTTCAGGTTTGTACAACAATTAATTAATAAATTAGTAATAAAATAGTACAATTTGGTCACTTGAGAGCATTTTAGCCAAACACACACAAATGTGTTATTATTGATATCAGTTATTAGTAATCTTATTTGTTATTCTTCTTATTATTTATTTTTATTTGTGTTATTTATTATTTGTATTTTCTATTTTGTCACTTGGTTTACATTTGTTGTGAGACATTTTGCACATGTCTTTTGCATTTTAAAAAGAAGCAAAATTAAACTGTTCGACTTTGAAATTCACTTTGTTGTCTGCTGATTTTACAAATAGTGAAAATAATTCAATGTACACATTCATATGATGCGAGTTTGCTTCATAAGTAAGGTTTAAAGAGTCAGGATGACAATGGCATATTTTAAGCACTTTATAAATGATGGTAATGTTAGTGGATATGGTTTGTACACATAGTGTGTAGCCTATATGATGAAAGCATCGGATGCCGAGGAGACTGCTATGGGGGGGCGCCCAAATGAAATATTGCTAAGGGCCCCAATAAAGCTTGGGCCTGCCCTACCTAAACGTTACTTAAATCGGTACTCTAAAAATAATAAACAATTTAATTACAAACAGAGATGTACGTGATTGAACCACATCAAAATGTAACAAATGTCTTGCCTCACCAGTGTGTCTGACAAAGGCATAAACTATGAGCTGCATCCCCGCATCTTATTATTATTATTATTATCATTATTATTATTATTATTATAATAAGCTAGTACCACATGTCATGTCACGAGCTGAGGAATTTACAAACACCAGTTACTTATTTGTTTTTGACATTAAAAGTACTCTGTCATTAAAAGTACTTCTGTCACGGTCCAGTATCTCCATACTAGATGGTTTGAAGCTTTATCACTTTGGTTTCTCATCCCCACGCTGAGTATTTCCTTTTCTGATGCTATTAGTTCAGTGCTAAGCTAGTGCTATTAGCACAGCACTAGGCTACTTAGCTCTTCACAGAGGCTTGAGATGGTGCAGCTTCTGGTTTAAGGTAAATGGTAAATGGACTACACTTAGCGCTTTTCCACCTTCATGGTGCTCAAAGTGCTTTACATTAGCCTCACATTCACCAATTCACACACACACACTCATAAACCAGTAGGTTTCTAAGGTTACTGGAAGCCAGGGAAGTCGGGGTTCAGTGTCTTGCCCAATGACACCACCACTGACCACTGACGCTTCAGTCATTGGAGCCACAGCTGCTCGAAAACACTGTGTGTCACCAAGTGCTTTATTAAATTAGACGTATTCAAGCCTTTGTATGTAAATGTCTTAAGACACACGTTTCATATGGAAGAATCTGGATCTTCTTGTGATATTTAACCATACATTTGTGTCATATTCTGTGTCTTTGTGTTTTTGTTTTTCTGTTTTTTCTCTTTCTGTCTCTGTGTTTGTTCTCCCTGTTCTTTCTCCCTGTCTGGTCTCTTTTCACCTTGTTTTACCTCTTTAGGTAATTAGAGATGCGACTCACCTGATGAGCTCAGCTGGGCTCATCAGGTGAGGTGTATATAAGACCTCATTCTGTCCTGTGTTCCTTGCCAGATTATCACGTTACAAACCTCTGATATTCCCGCGCACTCTTCCTGTTCCGTGTTTCCGTGTACCAGACCTGTTTTTGCCTGACCTCTGTTTCCTGCCAGTGTTCTGACCTATTTTCTGTTTGACCTCGTCTCCTGCCTCTGTATTCTGCCTGACCCTGTTGGTACTGAACCTGGACCGGATTCCGCTTCACGTCTCGCTGCCCGCCCCGCCCCTGGACCGCATATCGACCATGTTTCCTGCTGCCAGCCCCGAACCTGGATTGGACTCCGACTTCGCACCCTGCCACCAGCCCCGACCTTGGTCCGGATCCGACTCCGATCCAGCTTTCCCTTCGGATGAGGGAAGGTCCACTGACTTCAGTCCGAACTCATCACACAGTTCTCTGAAAGACTTTAAAGGGGACTTCCCTTATATCGGCATAATTATCTATTTTAGTGGACTGTTATTAATAAACTGTTTGAACTCTAATCCGTGTCTGTGGTTCTGCACTTGGGTTCCCCTCGGCCCGTTACAATTTGAAGTTTTCGGCTTTGATGCTGTCGGCACTGCCGTGTGTGTGTGTGTTGCCATTAACAGTGGACGGAGGGCTAAATTAAAGAACAGCGGCAAATGTACTGAAATTCACGTTAGATTTCGGTCTGGTTAGTACCATTAATGTTTGGCCTGGTTACATACCTATACCGACTTTCCATACCCAACCCTGTGCGCTTTGAGTATGTGTGTACATACAAAAGTGCCACATAGATCTAATCCATTATTACCTCCACCAAGAAGGTCATATGAATCTGTCTGTCAGCAGGATTATGCAAAAAGTTTTGAATGGATTTTGATTAAACTTTCAGGAATGATCGACAATCGGTCAAGAAAGAACCCATTAGATTTTGAGCAATGAAGGTCAAAGATCAAGGTCACACTAAAGGTCAACATCTAAAACACATAAGTGCCAATATCTCAGGATTCAGAGAAGATGGAATCTTGTATTTTTTTCATTCACATCATCTCACCTTCAGACACCAGATGGGTCACGTGTGAATGGAAAATGAAGACTTGATGGAGGTCTGGTTGCTTTGTTATTGCTATTATTATTGTTATGCTTTGTTATTGCTATTATTATTGTTATGCTTTGTTATTGCTATTATTATGAGATAAATGCTGGGTGTTTGTCTTTACTTACATCCCCATACTGGTTGAGTGTCCGAATTAACCTGTCAGTGAGGTTAAAGACGTTCCGCCAGTCAAAATTGGGAACGCCCGACACTCGGTTCTCCGGTGAACCATTGTGCAGGAAGTTAAGGACATGTTTGGAGGAGAATGGTGCCTCTTCCAGAGTCCTGTCGATGAAATCCATCACTGACGGATTGCGGATGATGTCCTGAAATGAAAAGGAACCCAGAATTCAAAACATGGAGACATGGCAGTAGTTACAAACATACATTATCCATTCAGCTCACACACCATAACCAGTGTTGGAAGTAATACATTAAAAAAGCAACCCATTAAAGTAACATTACTTATTGTTTTAACGGTAGTAGTTTTGCGTGAATTAAGCAAAACAAATATCGTGAACAACTGTTGTCGGGTACAACAAACGCCATCTCTTGCACACATTTTAACTCTTAATGGACATCTCCCTCTCAAAATATGAGATTATGGCTTTGGTCAAAGATCATGATGCCATTTTGGAGCCTACTTGTAGTTTCCTATCTGTCAACAATAGTAACTGAGTACTTACCACCACTCTGTTTGGAGTTACCACCATTTGAAATTATGTTATTATTATAATAATATAATAATTATAATAATAATAATAATTATAAATTATATTTATTGAAGTTTTAGTAATGAAAATAATCTTGGTAAAATGTCTTAAAATCACATTTTCTATAAATCACTTTGTATATCTAACTGAAAAGTTCCATCTTATTACCATACCCCCCCAAAAGGGAGAGGGGTATTGTGTTTGAGTCGGTCTGTCTGTCTGTTTGTTTGTAAGCAGGTTTACACACAAACTACTGGACCAATTTCCATGAAGTTTTCAGTAAAGGTGTGAGGTGGTCCAGAATAGATCCCATTAAATTTTGGTTAATGTAGATCAAAGGTCACAGTCACCAAAAATTTGTTGAGTGTGAGATGTGTGTTGAGAATGTGTGAAATAGGGCAAATCAGGAATGTACTTTTCATTCCTGTATATTCAGTTTAGCAGATAGCTTGACATCAGAACCTTGAAGGATAAATTTGAAGATTCTAGGTCAGAGGTCACAATAAAGGTCCAAATTGAATTATGGATAGAACTTTTTAAGTATTAATTTTACAGACCACCAGCAACAGAATGCTGGTCTTTCAATTCTGCATCTTTTTTGCATAGATTTTGTCCTATTGTTGACCCAAGACATAAAAGGTCACTGCGTCAATACCTAAAAACCTCAAGTAGACTAGAGTTAAGATCGGGTTTAAAAAATCCAGCCCGACCTGACCCAGGCCCACAGGCATTAAAGCCCGACCCAGCCCGAACCCGACCAATTAACTTGATTTGCAGACCCGAGCCCCAAGCAAACCTGAAATTTCAATTTATCCCATAGTATTTTTGGCAGAAAAAAACACAAGATTTTTTAAGATTAAAATAATCTTCATATTTTTACTATCATGATAAATGCATTTACACAACGAAATAACACTGGAACACAGAATAAGAGGCCAGACAATGAGAGTGAAAGAGAGATCTTGATGCGCACTCGCTTAATTACACGGCGAAATACTGCAGCCCACTCGGCTTTAAATAGAATAATGCAATCCAGTACGTCTGTTTAAATGCCTGCTCAGCATCGAGTTGCCAGTCTTTTTGCTCTCGTATGAAAGCAAAGTGCCACATTGACTACATTCTGCGAAGCCAACACAAGTTTCTGAATCATTTGTTACTATCAATTTGAAGCTTTCCCACACGTCACTCTTACGTGTTTGCCTTTTCAGTTCTCCTGTCTTAAGTTTATCTTTGATTTCTTGGTGCTCCATATCGGGGATATCTGGTCAAAATAGATGTGGACTCGCGGAGGGAAGATTACGTGCATGAAATGCCCACAAAGCCGTGCGCAAAGCGTGCTCTTGCTCTGCGCCTCCTGTTTAGTAGTAGTTATATAGCAATTACCTTACAGCGCCGCCTTCTCTGTTTTATCCAAATTATTTATTTACAACAAGTATTCCTTAGTTTAGTATGCACACATCGTTTTAGTATACATTTTTATGAACATATATTTATTTTAAAAAAGTCAGCGAGAGAGAAGCCCGAATCGAATGTAATGATTGACATTGTTACATGCCTAGGGCATGTATTGTAGTGTGTGTGTGTGTGTTTTTTCTTTCCTCCTGTTTAGGAATCTGGCTTGTGGGTGTGGCTTCCCCAGGACCTCCTCCAGGGCTGATGTTGAGTGGATAATGAGCAGTCCAATCCTGGCCTGCCACACCATATATAAAGGCACCTCTCCAGCTGTGTGGAGCTGTCTCCTGCTCAGACCAGTTGAGTCTGGTCTTCTGTTGCTGTCTCTTGGTTAAACTTTGTTGGGTGAGTGAGTTGGGCTAGATTACACGGGGTACCCTTTACATTGCACTTAGCACATTTGTTGTTATATACACTAGGTTAATAGGTTGGTGCCATCACTGTATTTTTGTTTGGGACTAGTGAGGAGTTAGACTTTTATTTTGTCCCTCTATTTCTTTTGTTAGGATAGGGTCTCCAGTTAGGTGGTTTTGGTTTTGCTAAGTTTGTTGGGTTATGGTACCACATTTTGTCCACTCTCACTCATCTTGTTTAATTGTTTTTGTAAATATCTTGTTGAAGAAATCACTGTTAATAAATCCACACCTTTTATTTGAGAACCTTTTGTCTGCTCCCCTTCTTACTTACTTTCAGAGACTGAAGATGTGTTACCAGTCTCTGTTATACATTTGTAGAGCAGGGAGGTTGTAACAGACATTTTAGGCCCAACCCGACCCGAATTTCAGATCTTACCTCTAAAGTAGACTATAAACAGAAAAGCCAGTGGAGATGGAGACGTAGTTACTATTGTACAGATAGCAAACCTGGCATGGGGTTTAAACTGATGTCATCACCTTTGACCTTGAAAGGTCAAAATCAAGGTCACCTGATTTTAAATAGTGGTAACTCCAAACAGAGTGGTGAAAGGTACTGTTGTTGACAGATAGGACACTACATGTAGGCTCCAAAATGGCATTATGACCTTTGACCTTGAGCGACCTTAACAGGTCAAACCCATAGTCTCACATTTTGAGAGGGAGGTGTTCATTAAGATATGACATTTGTGCAAGGGAGTGGGGTTTGTTGTGTTGGGTACCATTTGTTGGACTAGAAATACAAAAATTACACTTTGTAAGCTTTAGATTTTACGAGTGTGGATGTTAATTTCCACAGACCTCTCCTCATTACCTAACCTGACTGATGGTATTTCACAATACTGTCTGGGAGTCCTGCGGACACGAATCAGTAAGGTGCAAAGTTAGTCACGTGACGGCAGGGAGCCAATTGTTTCTCCAACCTGCAGTGCTTGTGAATTACATTTTGCTTTTGCAAAACACAATGAGCTTGTTTGTGAATCATTGGCTGTGAATAAAACGCCTTTTTTTGTGAGATTTTGGCAGAAATTTCACCCCATAAAAATAAGTTCTTTATATTTGAACTGAAAAGTTCATCTTTAGGTGATTATGTGTGATGAGGTAGTTGGACTAGAAATCAGAAAAAATATATATATATATACTTGGTAAAAGTTAGATTTTTCCAGTGCAAACTCTATTTCTACAAATTCGACTACAGACTACAAGCTTGCAGCTTGAAAAAAAACTGTAGTAACATTGTCATAGTTTGAGTATATTCATTCATGGACCATGAGTTTGTGACCTTGTTTTACAATTGAAGCAGCTGCTGTTACATTGTTTGACAATATAAGCCCAGATTCAACCCAGTATAAGCTCATCAGCTAGCCGATATAAAAATAAGCATGAGCCACCTTGTTTTGGACTGTTCTTCATTCAAGTGTGCAAAATTAAGAACCCTTTGTCTTTTATCTGTGGGTGAGCTTTCCCCAGTTCCTCACATTTGTGTCATCACCCTAAAATAAACAGGCTTCCAGTTCAGTTTAGAATTAAATTTAAAATCCTCCTCCTTACAGATAAAACCATTAATGGTATGGGCCCCTCTCATCTTAAAGAGGGTATCTGGTACCACACCAGCCCAATAGACACCTTCGTTCTCAGTATCTACTGGAAGTTCCCAGGGTCTGTAAAAGTACAGTAGGAGCTAGAGCTTATCATTGTTACTGTCTTATGGAATCAGCTTCCATTTAATATTAAAGAGGCCGGCACACTCCCTACATTTAAATTTAGGTTGAAAATTTTCCAGTCTCTCTCTCTGTCTCTCTGTCTCTCTCTCTCTGTGACCCCCAGACCTCCTCCCCCACGCTCACCTGCACCCCCTTCTTTTCGTCTAAAAATTGACGTTCATCTATAGCCTCTCTGTCCATGGGAGTGGATCTGATGTTCAGTGTGGTGCTGCCCAGGATTTCTTCTTGGTCTAAGGATCTAAGGTCAGGGATGCTTGGGACTTTTGGTGATTTATTGTTCTCAACTCCTGTGAGATGACATTGTTGTGATTTCGGGATCTATAAATACAGTTGAATTTAATTGAAAATCAAAATCAATTGGTTTAGCTGAGAATGTGTGGACGTTCCACAATCCGTCCCTGTCTCATACGGGGAATGAATGACTTGATATTAGTAACACTGAAACACAAGCATAAAGTAATATTTTATATTGTGTGAGTCTAGTTTACCTTTGTTGTCACAGGCAACATACAGCAAAAGTGGGTGAAGTTGCAAGATAGAGTTTTTAAATGAAAACTGGCACTGTTGATAACTGTTAAATTGCTCTCTTGGTTGGTTAATCCAACCGTGTTCATAAGAATTAATTGCTAGCATTTTGAACACACAAGGTCAATGAGTGACTATACCTGCCTTTGCACAAAACTGAGTGAGTAGTAGGTTTTCACTGCATCTTACCCGGATCATCTTGACCTGGATTCCATCCTGGAAAAAGTTCCAGATCTGAGGAGCCACTTCCTCCCAGGCCTTCCCCATTGTCCTCAGTCGCTCCAGTTCCTCAAATGTAGTGTTTGCCTACAGGAGACATGGAAATATAGGACTGTCTTTACACAGCTTTTATATGTTCTCTCATATACAGTATGTTTAACCTTTCAACCCTTTCAGCACCATAACACTAGAATGCCCACAGTTTAGTCATTTTACTAAACCTATACCTGTAAGGCCCAGAGGAGAGCCAAAAGGTGATGTGATTTAAAATCAACAAGTCCAAAGCCAAGAGGCAGCTAGTTGAACACTCTATTAGCATCATGTACTATGCAAATGTGCCATTACCTGAAACTGTATGTGGGGGGAAAGGGTTGAAAGCCAGAGTGTGTGGGGGAGGGAGGCACAGTTTAGGGCTATGTACTCCTAACTCCTTAAAACAAAACACACTTTTACACAACTTACCTAAACACTAGTAACAGGCAGAGTGTAGGTGTGCACAACCTAAAAAAATCTAGAAATAAGGTCAAACTAATGCAGGTTTCACTTGTTTGTGGCTCAATTAGCTGACTTTAGCAAAAAAAGAGACGTGCAAACAGAGATATCAATGGCAGAACATCGTTCATCCCAAGCATTGAACTCGATTGGTCTCATCACACATCGTTATGTAGGGTCATCAGCCAGATGTTCAATGCTTCAAATATACACACCTATGAAAAAAGACAATTGATCTTAAATGAGACTTAGTTCCTTTCATGGTGTGGTGGATAAAAACTTCACTGCACATACAGTACCCTATCACCTCAGTGCCCTCCCCAGTTTTTGTACAAATGCTACCAAACCCAGAAGACAGTCAAAAAACCCAAAAGCACCGAGCTCGAGTACTCTGTTAGAACAAAAAGAGACAATACAAACAGGGGTGTTGGCAATTGATCTTTCAGCCATAAAATAGTAACAGCCATAGAAAAGCCTATTGATCTCAAATTTATTTTTGCTGAAGTGGATAAATACCAGTCTGTACATAGCCTATCACTTCAGTGCCCTCAAGATTTCTGTAGTGTACGACCCTACTCTCCAAGGAACGAAGATGCAGAGAAGGTGTAGTGTTCAACAGGCTTTGGAAATGATTCTGAGCGAGGTAAAACCTTTTGACTCAGATAGAGAAGACATAAACCCTAAGCTGGACAATTCGGACTCTGAGCTGTCTTCAGATTTTTACGAATAAATATCAGCAAACAAAAAATCCCAAGTGTAGGCGTTTGATTTGAAGCGCTGGATTCATTGATGTGTGGATTTTGATTTATTACTAATATTTCAGCCTAAGATTCAGCCTTCAACAGGCATTAGAAGTGATCCTGAGTGAAGTAAACCCTTGTGACTCCCCGTCCCCCCACACATGGTTTCAGGTAATGGCCACATTTGCAAAATTCAGCCAATTGAGCCACAAACAAGTGAAATCTGCATTAGAGTTTTCACAGAGACACATTTTCCACAGTTCTAGTTAGTAAAAAAATATAAGTAATAAATCCAAATCCATTCCAAATTTACAATTATAAATTCTGCATTATTAGGCAAAAGTGTGTGTGTGTTGTTTATAGCAATATCATTTCCAGCTAAATTGTGTTTTCACAATTATCCATTGGTTACAGCTTTTTAGAAAAGAAAGACGTGTAAGGACAATAAGTCCAAATAAACAGAACATACGTGCATGAGAACAGTGTCAAACTCAAGTCCCCACTCTGTCACTGTTGTAATCTACTACATACCATTCCCACATTAAAGTCCTGCCAAAACAGGCTTTGTAAAGACAACACACACATTCTCACACAAAGAATTCCCGTGGGCCCGTTCAGATAACCAGCAACAAATGCACTGTGAGCCCAATGGTCAAATATTTACCACACGCTTATCCTTAAAACACTGGCTGTGTGTGTGTGTGGGTGGGGGGGTACAGTGCTTTGTGAGGCCAATAGCAAACGCTGGCTATCTCAGTATTCAGTCATGTGCAGTGGGGGATGAAAGCGCTCAAGAGTACACCCAATTAAACGCCTTCCTCTTGTGTGTGTCTGATTTCGGGTGACAATGGAGACAATGGAGGTGCGGTGACAATGGAGGCTGTTGGTGACAACTGGCCGAGTGCATTCACTCTGCCCAGTGAATCCCAGTCAGGTTCCCACAAGTGACTGCTTCCTCATTCCCAGAGGCAAATTTAAAACAGCAGGAAAAAGCGCTGCGGGGGATTTCTTATGGAGGGGATCCTTATAGAGGGGTTCCTTATGGAGGTGATCCTTATCGGGGATTCCTTATGTATATATATATATATATATATATATATATATATATATATATATATATATATATATATATATATATATATATATATATATAACGGTATACAAAATAATGAATGGATACGCAGTCATGGTTTTGATTACAGTTTGGAAACAAAATGCAAAACTATTTTCTTTCTCAGCACGGTATTTAAACCAAAAAAAATTTCAATATACAAATGGAAACACACTCCTTTTGGAATCTGATGAATCACCCTGACACATGCTGCGATTGAAAGTGGTGTGTCACCTCCACTGGCTGTATTTCCCATTCATAGGAAACATCACAGTGAAACAAGTCAGAAAAAGCCTGTCCACTACATGTCACAGGGACATTGGCATCACCCACATGGGGTTAACCCTGTCCCCAATGGCAGTGAATCTGAAGTAGCATTTATTTATTTTAACAAAAACATGGAGGGCCACCAGTGGACTTCCGTAGAAGTCCGACCACCAGCCTTAGCAAGACGTCTGGGAGAACCCTGTGCACACATACACATACACACACACATATGCTGTGAAGCTAACACTATGCTAAGGCCAGGCTGTTCTTTGTGGTTACTGTGACATATATGACTGTAAGTTGCAAGACTAATGTCTTCTAATACTTGTGAGTGTGTATTTAACATTATTTACATTAACTTTTTTATTATTCAGATAAAACATTCAGAATTATGAAAAAAGTCAGAATTCTGATTGTCATAGATTTTTTGTTATTACTGTTCTGAGATAAAAGTCAGAATTTTGAGAAAAAAGTATAATTTCTGCCTTTTTTTCAGAATTCTGACTTTAAGTTCAGAATTCTACAAATTCAAATTTGGGGCGGCTGTGGCTCAATTGGTAGACCAGGTTGTGCGACCTGACTTTGGCTGTCCACATGCGGAAGTGTCCTTGGGCAAAACACTGAACCCTGACTAGGCTCCCAATAGGTCTGGCAGAACCTGAGAAACTTACTGGTGTATGAGTGTGTGTGTGTGTGTGTGTGTGTGTGTGTGTGTGTGTGTGTGTGTGAATGTGAGGCTAATGTAAAGCACTTTAAGCACCATGAAGGTGGAAGGTGGAAAAGCACTATATAAGTGCAGTCCATTTACAAATCTGTAGTATTACCCGCTAAAGCTGAAGCTAAACCTAATGTAAGAAAGCCTTGGACTTCTGCACAGGACTGTATGTCTAAGTAAATAATAATATGTATATTTAAAAGTGGATACTTCTTCCTTAATCTGAATATTTTTTGGGTATAAGTAACTAAATACAAAAGCAGCTGCTGGATGAAACTAAAACCTGCAGCAGTTTAGATTTCACCACAACATAAAACATCTGCACATATGTATAAAGATATTCTGCTGATTCATAGTGAAGTAAAGGTGAGTGTAACCCAGTTTAAAGGAATAAAGCAGCTTTAGAGCACGTGTTTATGGTTGTGTAAAGTAATGGTAATAGTAACCCCACACTCATTACTTTCTTAGTGTAATTAAGATCACAATCTAAGAGAGAAAAACAAGAGGGCATTAAAGGTCGCAAAAGAGGGAAATATGTGTGTGTGTGTGTGTGTGTGTGTGTGTTTGCGAGCATGCGTGTGTGTCTTTAAATACAGACTGTGTTTCTTATATAACAGTGTAAAAGCCCTGGCGCCAGTGGACTGTGTGATGGTCACCATAGCCCATCAGCTTTTTTTCTGCCTTTGCAGTCAAACCATCCATGACTGCTGCTCCCCTGTCGAGTATTCAACAACACGAATCTACACAGACGCACAAAGGTCTGGACATGACATGAGGAAAGCTGATCCCCTTTTTGAGACAAACAGCATTGTTCATCTCAGTGTGCCTCTGAAGGAAGTCAAACATAGTACTGTCACAGAGAAAGATAAAGGATTCTTCTCATTTCTAACCTGAAAAATAACAATCATTCAACAGCCTGGACTCCAGGGGTATAAAGCATTTGAGTCACTTTCTCACAGGTAAATTCCCTCACTTATTTACATCACATAGTTTCACACTTTTCACACATTTCTGAGGAAATTCAGTTGAACTCACACTTGGTAAGATTTCATTTTTTCTGTATTTTTTCTTCCATTTCTTGTCCAAATATCTCATCACACTGAAAATCAGACAGAATCACATAAATAGGAACTTTTCAGTCAGATAGAAAAACAGATTTTTATATCTCACCAAATGGATACATCCACATAAAGAATAGAACTCCTGGCTGGAACTAGAACAGTTTGACTGTAACCAGATCAAAATCTCTGACCTTCCCCTTATCACTTCCGCCCTTAAGCATAATTCCTGCTTCAAGAACCCTATGATCACTTCCACCTTGTCTGCTTGGTGGAAAGCACTGGAAATCACAGGCTCCCAATTAAAACCCACTTTACTCTCCCCAATCTGGCACAACCCTGATTTTACAAACAATAAAATAGCTCTTTATTTCAGCACATGGGAAGAGAGAGGAGTCACTCACCTCCATCACCTTCTGGATGACAACACATTTAGGACAAATATAAACTTATTCCAAACATTTGAAAGAAGAAATGGACATTTTCTTCAGTACCTACAGGTAAAGAAGACGATTACAAATAGAATTCCATCGCTTCAGAATACTTTACAGTCAACGGACCTACAGCCACCTGAATTTGTTAAATATACTGTGAAACTGTCTCCAAGAAATAAAAAGAATCTTTCAAAACTGTACAGTTTACTCTCAAAGACACACTCTATACACCTTCCAACTCAAAAATGGGAAAAAGACTTATCCAAATCTTTTGACTCGGATTTACATACATTTAAAATGACAAAAAACACCAACTTACAATTGATCCAATTTAAGGTGCTTCACAGAACGCATATAACACAATATAAACTGTATAAAATGGGCTTCTTTCGCTCAGACACATGTACGCAATGCACCCAAAACATGACGGACACTTACTTTCAAACTCTTTGGCTTTGTACACCCGTCTATCAATTCACACAGAAACTCTCCAATATTTTGCACTGCAGGATTCCGCATTCCCCAAACGTTTGCCTAATTGGTGATCTAACGCAAACAGCCCTTCCAGATATTCATATCCAGCCCACACTTGCAGCTATCGCCATCGCCAAAAAATCTATTTTAGTTAACTGGAAAGATAAGAAAGCCCTTAACATCATCCATTGGCTGAACCTCCTCACAGAATACATTTCACTAGAGAGAATATCTGCTATCAGAAAAAAACAATTTGACTCCTTCAAAGAAAAATGGTTTCCATTTATTGAATCTATAAATATTAATCTATAGCCTCCTCTTGTATGTGGGCGTATGTCATTTCCCTCATAAAATTGTAATTATTATTCTGTCTGTGTGTATGGTCTGACTTCTCTCTGCTTTATTTCAGTTAATTAACCCTCTATCTTTTTAAGTAGGATGCCACCATGGACTTCAAGACTGTTTGCATGCACTGGTGGTGTCCCTTCCCTATTGCTCTTGGGGTCAGTCTCTGGCTCTGCGGGGCCAGCGTGGCTTGGGCCCCTCTGCCTGGGGGTGGTTGTCCCCAGTGTCTCTCCCTTTGAACCCTGGATCTGCTGGGTCTGTGTGCTCACCTATGGCCTTGGGGGTGTCGGTGGCTGGTCTCTTCTGGGGCACCCTGGCTGGCCCTGGGGTTTGGGGTGGGTCAGCCCTCCGGTCACTCTCCTGTCCCTTCCTGCTCTCCCGCCAGGCCGCTCATCCCTGTCCCTTTCCCTCCCCTGGGGGGGCTGGGGGCCCTCCGCTGCCTGGGGGACTGGCATGGGGGCCGGGTGTTCTCTCTGGGGGGGTAGCTCTGGCTCATCCGGGCACAGGCCTTGGTACTTGCCTGTGTGCCGCCACTGGAGATTAGCTTCTGCTGGCTGTGGGCTTCTGTCCAGGCCTGGGACTGTCCTGGGGAGTAGTGGGGTGGGTGGGGTTTCGGTGGTGCTGTGGGGTGGGCGCCCTACATCCTGGACGTGCCGGCTCTGGGGTGGGCATGGGGGCTCATGGCCCTCGCTTCCTGGTGGTGCGGCCTGGCTCTCCCTCCAGGGCAGGGTTCTGCATGCGGCTGGCCCGTGGTGGGACTACAGCATCCGCCGGGGCACTGGTAGAGCGCTGCGACTTCTGGGGATTTTGGTGGTGGCTGGGTTGGTCGGGTTCGGGTGGGCACACCTCGGCCTCTTGCCTCTGGGCTCTGGGGGCCCTCTGCATCAGTACCAGTGGTCTCACTACCTGTCTCCCCCGCTCCTCTGTTCTCATGGGCCGGATCCATACCAGACTGCCTCTTACTGTGTGCTACACATACTTCACACCTCACTGTATATAGCTACTCTTAGGCACATATAGGGACACAACACATAGGGCCCCAAGAACAGGTGGGGACGAGAATGATGGGCTCTGTGGTGGGGCAGATGGCAGGGCTCTACAGCCTTGTCTCTTCCCCATCCCCCTCTTGCTTGCCTCCCCCGCTCTCTAATTTCTTTTTAATGCACTACGCACATTCACACCTTGGGGGTAGGTCTGGGACGGCTCGGGGAACTTGGGTCAGGGTAGGCTGCAGAGTAGCCATCCTCTGTGGTCCTCTGGCCTGCCCCCTGGATGCCTCGCCCAGCCTCTCCACTTTTAATGCACCACATGACACTCAGGGTTACACTATCACGGTGCAGGGATAATGTCTCCAGTCAGGGATCTGGAGACATATTAACAGGGAGTAATGGGGGGGGTTTCACCAACATGGCCTTGCTGGTGGGACCCGGCCCCCTTATGGCTATAGGCTAGCGGGGGTGGACTACCATCCATGTTGCTGTGGCTGGGGGGTCCCCAGGACCTGGGGGGGGGGTCTCCTGCTTGCCCGTCAGGTCCAAGTTGGTGCGATGGCTCTTGGTGGGCTGCGAGGGCTGGATTGGCCGTTCTGGTGGGCACTGTGGCTGTACTGTGGGCTGGTGGTGTGTGGTGGCTCTGTCCTGGTGGATTGTCGGGGCGCATTGCAGGAAAGCGGGGACCCTGGGTGTACTCCGTTCACCTGAGGCTTGGTGTGGGGGGTAAATGGTAAATGGACTGCACTTATATAGCGCTTTTCCACCTTCATGGTGCTCAAAGCGATTTACATAAGCCTCACATTCACCCATTCACACACACACTCATACACCAGTAGGTTTCTAAGGTCAGTCCTACTGGGGCCTCAGTCAGGGTTCAGTGTCTTGCCCAAGGACACTTCGACATGTGGACAGCCAGAGCTGGAACGCGGACCGCCAACCTCTCGGTCATTGGCCGACCCACTCTAGCAACTGAGCCACAGCCGCCGGGGTGCCTCCCTGTTAGCATCACCGGGCTGGACTCGCATCAATCCTGGCTCCGATGTCCTCTGACCAGCTCCCAGTGGCGGCCTGCCTTGTGGTGGGCTGGTTGCTACCCCTTCAGTGGGCCTCTTGGCCCCTGTGTCTGGCTTCCTGGCTGCGTGGGGCCATTGGCCCCCCTCGGGGGTGAGGGTGGGCAGGTCGGGTGGGGGGTTTGGTGGGGGCTGGGGTGAGCGGGGTTGGGGTTGGGGTGGCAGGCATCCTCATGCCCCGGGCCGCCTGGGTCCGTCTTGGTGTGCTGGGGGTGTCTGTAGCTGCTCCCTCTTGTCTTCAAGAACCTAAAACTTCAGTAAAGTTTTAGGTTCAAACTTCAGTAAAGTTTTAGGTTCTGGTCTTCGGGGTCCTTCACCCTTGCATGTTTGATGCAGGGGTGGACTACCATCCATGTTGCTCTGGCTGGGGGTCCCCGGGACCTGGGGGCCATGGTCGGGGGGTGGGGGGTTCTCCTGAGAACACCATTTTACACAAGTTGTCTATAAACTAGTAACAGGCAGAGTATGATTGTGTGCAACCTAAAAAATATGTAGAAATAATGTCATTTTCAGTAAATTTGCCTTGATGTAGTTTGGCCACGGGTAAATTTTTCTAAAAAGCATTAGTCAATAGATAATTATGTAAGCTGGAAATATTATTGGTATAAAAGACACATGCATAGTTTATAATTGTAAATGTGCATGGATTTGGCTCAATTGGTTGAATATGGCAAATGTGGCCATTACCTGAAACTGAACACACACAAACACAGAGTGGGTACGAGTTTCCTAGCATCCAAACTCAGGTGTTTAGGTGGCACGTTACAAGCGTACACGCAGAATTTCACGTCTGTTGTGGCCGTAGCATTAGGCTGAAATCTAAGTCATAAATCCAAATCCACACATGAATGAATCCAGCTCTTCTAATCAAACATCTAGTCCAGGAATGGTTCCATCAGCCTGATCACTACGTTCTCAGATACCCTCTCCCCATTGGGATGGCTGGGGTCTTTTCCAAGATGTGGGATGACATTGAAAATGTACTTGGACTTCAATTTTCAATTCAATTCAATTTTATTTCTAAAGCCCTAAATCACAACAAAGTCGTCTCACAGGGCTTTACAAAAACATAATCAACTACAGAAATACATGAAAAGTCCCAGGCATCCCCTGTCCTTAGACCCTCCTTCTCGGCAAGAAAAAACTTCCAAACCCAGTGGGAAAAAGAAGAAATCTCGAGGAGAACCACATTGAAGGAGCGATCCACTCCCATGGACGGACAGACTATAGATGAACGTCCATGTATAAATGCAGGAGGGGGGGCTGGTCCAGACAGGCAGGGGCGGTGGTCCGGGGTCACAGGTCAGCACAGGCGAGATACTCCAGATCCTGTCGTCCATGGCTCCCGTGCAGGCACTGTCAGGAGAGCCACCACTCCCCCCAAGGGGGGAGGGGGGAAAGGGGACACCAGGTGACTAGTCATGAACAGACTTGGTATGAAAGATATGTTATAAAAATGACAGAAACAGATGTGAGAGAGAGAAAGAGAGAGAAAGAACTCAGTGTCTGTACTTCCCCCAGCATTCTAACTCCTAGGGCAGCCTAGACTGAACTGTGACTCATACATCATGTATACATGATATATGAGTCACATCATTTTTAACTAACCTGACCATAGTCTTTCTCAAACAGGAATGTTTTAAGCCTAATTTTAAATGTAGAGACTGTGTCGGCATCTTTAATATTAAAGGGAAGCTGATTCCATAAGACAGGGGCCTGATAACTAAAGGCTCTAGCTCCTACTGTACTTTTAGAAACCCTAGGAACTTTCAATAAACCTGCATTCTGAGAACGAAGGGTTCTATTGGGTTGGTACGGAACCAGATCATCTTTAAGATAAGAGGGGCCCATACCATTAATGGTTTTATATGTAAGGAGGAGGATTTTAAATTTAATTCTAGACTCAACTGGTAGCCAATGAAGGGTTTGGAGCACAGGGGTGATGTGTTCTCTTCTATTTGATCCTGTTAATAATCTTGCTGCTGCATTTCTTCAAGTCGCAGGCCACCCAAAACTTGATCCCACACTTGTCAGGTTTGGTTGCCATGTACTGCAGGAAACAGCAGCGAGTCTTTGTCGGGAAAAGTTGTTCATCAATGGTAAAATGTTGACCAGGGTTGTAGCATGTGATGCACTTAGTGACAAACTATCCCCACACATCACAAATTGCAGCAAAGGTGTTTTTTTTGCCAATCATCAAAGCATGATATACATGCATGATATCTTGAAAGTGGTTTCAGGACACAGTTCTAATGATCCGTGGGTTTCCTATTTTTCCAATGTTTGGGATGAACGATATTCTGCCAATGACATCTCTGTTTGCACATCTCTTATTTTTGTTAAAGTCAGCCAAGCCAGTGAAATCTGCATTAGTTTATCATAGATACTAATTTTGCACAGTTCCAGTTAGAAAAAAAAATATAAATAATAAAACCAAATCCATGCATATTTACAATTATAAACTAAACATTACTAGGCAAAAGTGTGTGTGTGTGTGTGTGTGTGTGTGTGTGTGTGTGTGTGTGTGTGTCTTTTATAGCAATAATATTTACAGCTAAGTTGTCCTTACACATTTATCCAATTTAGAAAAATGTTCCAATAGCCAAACTACATAAAGGCAAATTTACTGATAATGACATTATTTCTAGATGTTAGTGTTAGGGTTAGGTGCACAACTACACTCTGCCTTTTACTAGTGTGTAGGTAACTTGTGTAAAAGTGTGTTTTGTTCTGAGGAGTTAGGAATTCAGAGCCCTAAACTGTGCCTCCCTCCCCCACACACTCTAGCCGGTTTCAGGTAATGGCTACATTTGCATAGATGCTAATAGAGTTCTCAGGCCTTTTGAGTTGTTCATTTTTGTCCAAAGGGTCGACCGACACTCTTGTTGTAATAAAGATACAAACGGAAAATCGACCCCTCTGTAGTAATGCATGTGAAAGAGGAAATCTATGTGTACGAGTATGTGTATTGCATACTAAACTGGAATGAACAGTTGACAATCACACACATAATTGTGTTTTTGCACATTTGATGTTGGCGTGATGAACACATTTACACATGACAGGAGGTATTCTGATCCCCTTAGAGACAAACAGTATTATTCACATCAGTTTGTTCACCTCGGTTTCCCTCTGAAGGAAACCAAATATATCACTTTCAGGGAGAAAAATAAAGGTCTTATTTTAATTGCTAACCCTGAAAAATAAAAGTTTCTCATCTGAATTATGACACCAGGCATGTGTGATGGATATAAACATTTTTAGTTCATTTTTAACATTAATTCTTTGATTGTCTTACATTTTTGATGATCTTCCTGGTGGCTGGAGAGTCAGGGGCATACAAGATGTGACCCGTTATCATGGGTTTGACGTAGTTCCACATGATCCTGGTGCTGGGGTTGGACTCCAGCTCTTGCATCATGTCGTTGCAGAACAGAGCTGAAAGGCAAAGAGTGATGAAAATGTAACAGTCTATTGTGACATAACATGACACAGTAGACACCCAATAGACACTGGTACCAGCAGATACCTGAATCTGGTACCTGGAACTACTTTTTTAGCCAGTCATCTCTTGTGACCTGCTGGTTGACAGTAAATACAGTAAATAACATGATGAAAGCCCACAACTTACTCCATGTGGGAGATTCAGTCTTCATTGGCTGATGTAAAAATTCAGACGAGACAAGACACAACAAGCAAGATTATCAGTTCTCTGAGGAGACGACATGAAAGTAATGAGTCACATTGCTATGACAACCAGGTACTGTGAGGTCAGTACTATCCTGTAATGGAAAAATTCATCCATTTTCCCTTCAACACCATACGTGTGAGTCCTCTCCTTCACCAACTCTATGACAGGTGTAGGGTTATATCACATCCAGATAAACCCCCTCCTCCCCCCAGTCCAGTCTACTCACTGGTGCTGTTGTCATACTCATAGTCTCCGACCTCTCTGCCGTTACCGATGCCCAGGAAAGCTTTGTAGTTGTTGTCCTCGTACCAGTTGAAGGAGGTGACTCTGGAGAAAGCCCCTTCAGTGTAACCACAAATCAGACTGGAGACAGAAGACATGACCTGACTGAAGGACATGTCCCCATGGAAGAGAGGAGACAATGCCTGGAGGAACTGTCTGCAACTGCTCCTCTGGGAGAACTGATTAGGAGCAGAAGGAGAGAGGAGGAGGAGAAGAGAGGTGGAACAGGAGGAGGAGGAAGAAGAAAGGAGATAGGAGGAGGAGAGGAGGAAGAGCAGGAGGAAGAGCAGGAGGAAGAGAGGAGAGAGGAACAGGAGGAGGAGGAGAAAGAGGGGGAGGAAGAGAGGAGGAGGACGAGAGGAGAGGAAAGGAGAGGAGGAAGAGGAGGAAGAGGAGGAAGGGCAGAAAGAGGAGGAGGAAGAGAGAAGAGGAAAGGAGGAGCAGGAGAAGACACGAGAAGGAAAAGAGACAAGGAGCAGGAGAAGGAGAGGAGATAGGAGGAGGAAGAGGAGAGTGGAGAGGAAAGGAAAGGAGGAGGAGCAGGGGAAGACAGGAGGAGAGATGAGAGGAGGAGGAAGAGAGGAGCAGGAGGAGGAAGAAAGGAGAGCAGAGAAGAGAGCTCAGAGTTCAGAAAAGAAAAATAGAGGAAGCAAAAGCTTAGAAAATAACATAATAAATCATAAAGGTCATAAACGTAAGATAGCATTAGATCTAAAGATAGAAAAAAAAACACAATTGGAATAAAATATGAGTCGACAAAATATTAACAATATGTATATGTATGTGTATATGTGTATGTATATGTATGGAAGCGGAACAAAAACTGAAGAAAAAGTGACATTCCATCCTTTTATTAGCCAAAGCAACTACAGAGCGTCTGAACATCCAAAATGGGTCATTTCTGTTGACATGTATGGATAGAATTAATGATTTAGTTTTTCTGCTGGAGTTTTGGGTCTTTTTGTGTGAAAATCAGACTTTGCATTATTTTCATCCTCCTTTTTCCCCCTGATAGTCTTTTTTTACTTTCAAAAGGTGGGAACTGAACTGTCATCTGTCCTGACCTTGGCCTCTGTCTGTCGTCTAGACAACAGTGACAAATGTCCGAGCAGAGGATGTGGGACGGTTAGCAGTAATAATAATGACCGTCCCATGGAAACATCACAACAAACAAAACAGCTCAGTATCCTCAGCCAAATATGGCAGTGGATGCAGATAACTTCATGTTCACTGTACATTGTGTCAGAGGTAACAAAATAACGTACGATTGTAGCTCCCAAATACTTTAACATCACATCATCATTTGGAAAAGCCAGACATTCATTTTGTTCAAATTAATTTGATTTTCATTGTGTAATAGTTTGATCTACTATGTTGCAAATAAAAATGTATTTTAGATGACATTTAGTCTGTGTCCAACATCACTCACTCACTCCCTACATATGGAAATAAATGTAATGCACTACATTGTGTACTTTTCGGACACTACAACTGCGCTGTTTAATCGCGCCATCACCATCAAACAATTAAAATGTAACCGTGTCACCTCTCACAAAATTTTTTAAATGTCTGTATAATAAAATTAAAATATAGAATTGGCTCACGACTGTTTTATTGTTATTAACTTTGAAGCAATTAAGTTAAGCAATGTCCACTACATTTCACTGTGGATCGTGTGATACATTGAGTGCCCTATGTAGTGCTTATAAATAGTTCACTAAAGATTCGGACAGCCATACAAAATGGTGTGGTCCCTATATAGTGCACTATATAGGTTTTTTTTTTTTTATTATGGACACAGCCTTAGTCTATATAATATATATTATTATGGGTGGGTATATTTGTATCTAGCCATATAAACACAATGTTCAGACAAACAAATGGTGATTAATCATCTACATTAAATGGAAGTTTCTCTGGAAGTTTCACTTGTTTGTGCAGCCCCTGTGTTGTTTCCATTCCATCCCATATTGATGATGTATGTGTTTTTACAGCTACAGAAGCTGGTGCTGGATTTAGCCTTCCTCACACGCACTAAATATTCCCCTACCATCTGTGTTTGCGTAGAGGAAACAACTGTTTCCTGGCGACTAAAATTAGAAGGAGGTGAACTTTTCATTGAGGCTAACTTACCTCTCTGAGTTTTTGTGAGACAGCAGAGACTACCCGAACCCACACATGAATGTCAATTCCACTGGAGTAACTGTCCAGAAGACGGGGAAGCTGCAGAAAAATGCAAATACCTAATTAGAATACATACAAACATGGTCGTCCCTATACACTGAACACCATGTGGTGCAGAATTATTGGAATACCAGAATAATGTTGCCTCTTCTATATGAATTTGTTTTTCTAGAATTTTGTATCACTCTGCACTATAACTATTGATAAGGTATATGCACTTCCTTTCTTATTTTATTTTTATTACATTTTTCAAAAATTCTACCATTTAAATCAGGGGCGTAACACTCATTTTAGTTCAGGGGTCACATTAAACCAAGTTTGATCTGAATTGGGCCAACTCCAAATGTTCCTCTACATTTTAAAGCAAAAAAAAGTTAAATTATGTGATGAAAATGTATGTATCCTTTAAAACAATCTGAATAACATGAATAAACTGACACTTCTACAGAAAATTAAATAAAATTTTAACAAGATCATGTCTCAGTTTATCATTTACAACATACAGATTATTTATTAGTGTATCTAAAAATACACAAAACATTTAATAATTGACAGAACATTGTTACATGTCAGAAATTTCAAAATGTTCATACTGTATTTGTTGGTTATTTGCATTTTTGTGAAATGATAGCTTGTTTTATTGTAAATACAGTAAAAATGACATGAAAATGTTTACATAACAAAGAGCAAAATGTGGAGTTGTGAGTATTTCTAGGTTATTATGAAAGTATTTATAGGTTATTATGAAAGTATTTCTAGGTTATTATGAAAGTATTTATAGGTTATTATGATAGTAGTTTACTGCTCTGACCTACTTTGATCTGTATGTGAAATCTGAAATCAAATTATCAATATATTCACTATCATTTTTGTATTTCACAAATTTATCCCAGGGGCCAGACTGGAACCTCTTGGGGGCCGGATTTGGACCCCGGGCCACATGTTTGACACCTCTGATATATACAACTTTCCTATAAATACCATATTATTGTTGTGCAGAATTATTGAAATACTAACTTTAAAAGATGCATAATGACAGCTTCAAATAATCAAATAATATCCTGTTTATCCTTCAAATAGTTAAAACAAAAGTTGGAAATGAAGAAATAAATCGCATTTAAGTAGAATCATGTCTCGTTATCTGAACCTGCTTTATCCTCACTAGGGTCGCGGGGGTCACTGGGGGCCTAATCCAGCTACAATGGGTGAAGGCGGGGTACACCCTGTATGAGACGCCAGTTCATCTCAGGGCTGAACATATATAGACAAACAATCACTCTCACATTCACACCTATGGACAATTTTAGATTAACCAATTAACCTATCAGTGCATGTGTTTGGATGGTGGGAGGAAACCGGAGTACCTGGAGAAAGCCCACACAGACACAGGGAGAATATGCAAACTCCACAAAGATAGGTCTGATGTGGGATTTGAACCATAAGTGGTAACCACCGCACCACCCGAGAATAATGTTACATAATTAACTGAACCTGTTCTATATTTACTATGTTTTTCTAGAATTTTGTATCACTCTGCACTATGACTGTTGGTAAGGTATATGCAGGGACGGACCTGGCCTGATTTGCACCCTGGGCGAGACATCAGAATGTACGTGTACGCAATAGTTGCATGGCAGGCCCTGCAATTACTTTATTATTTTTATTTATTTGTATATATTTTTATTCATTTTATTTTTCATACATTTTTTGTATTAATTTATTTTTAAAAATGTATATTTGTTTTTATTCGTCTTTTTGTGTTTATTCATATATTTATTTTTATAATTTTTTTATTTGTAATTTTAATGAAGTAATTAATTAATGGAGTTAATTAATAATTATTAATTTTATTTAATTATTTGGGCTACAGGAGAATGATAATGAAATGTATGTTCAGTGTTGACCACTAATCTGTGTGTGTTGGGACCACACAGCTGTTATTTACTCCTGCAGATTTTTTCAGATTGCAATATATTTCGCAGGGCTAAAAAAAATCTTAATATCATGCCAGTTTTTTCTAATATCACGCGGCCCTATGCTTTACATATAGAGCAGGTCAAAACCAGACTGTAATTTCAGAGAAACCCAACAGAACCCTCCAAGATCAAAAACTTCCTTTTTTCCTCATATCATCAACTAAACTTAATGTCGGACACATTTGTTTGGTAAAATGTCAGAGGCACCGTGTCCAAATGAGGTCAAATACAGATAAACACCAGTTCCAGCAGGTTAAGGATAAAACCTCCATGTCCAACAGAAAACAAGCACTGCTCCTTTCTTCATATGTGTGGTTTGTTTCCTTCACTGCAGGACTTTTTATCTGCTGACTGGTGCCTTCTCTGCAGGATCTTCCAGCCTCCTCACTACACAATAGACTAAAAGTCCAGGAAGCAGCACGAGGCCAAGGCAGAGACGCACCAGGGGAGACGTCCTTCCGCTAGGACGTCCCACCTCAGTGCATGGAAGCCAAACAAATAGAAGGTGTGTGCCAACTGGCTGAGAAGTCAAACTAGTTAATGTGGGGGTTTGGGCTGACTGGGTCATTGAAAAGAACGGCTGATTAAAACAGGCGGCAGCAGAAATAAAAACACACAATAATAAAACAGATCTGTTCAAGAACCAATAACAAGCTGAATTTGTCATTTTCAATGATGCAACAATATTAAATGAAAGTCCATATATGGCTTCCTATCAGTGATCAATATACATTGTTTATATATATATATATATATATATATATTTTTTTTTTTTTTTTTTTTTTTTTTTTAAATAATTCCTGCTGTCAGACTGTTTAATAGACACAACCACTTTTTAATAATGTTAACTCCTCAACTACTTTTTAATAATGATGACTAAAAAAACACTTTCTAATAAAGTTAACTCCACAACCAATCTTTAATAACACTAACTACTCAACCAGTTTCTAATAACGCTAACTATATAACCACTTTTTAATAACGTTAACTACAAATCCACCGTTTAATAATGTTAACTATACAACTACTTTTTAACAATGTTCAGTTCAGTTATTTTTATTTGAGCAGTTCATCTTAAAATATATATATTAAAAAATAAAACTTTTTTTTTTCGATATTTGAGTGGTTTTTATTTTCGAAATTCAGGTGTTTCATTACCAGTTTTTATAGCGATATTTATATTTTGAGAATTTCCAAGGGTAATGGAAAAGCTAATGACGTAACCAACAGAATCCGGTCGTTTTTCAAAATATAAGATTGTTCAGACTCGGATAATAAATAAAGGAGAAATATTAGGTGTCCGGCGGGGGTTGGGGACCCCTGCCTTACGTCATACATATACATACATAGTCGTACCCAGCACTTTTCAGGCCATACTCAAGTTTATGTTTATTGTCCCCAGCACTTAAAAATCAAACGGACGCCCCTGTATACATATATATATATATATATATATATATATATATATATATATATATATATATATATATATATATATATATATATATATATATATATATATATATATATATATATATGTGTGTGTGTGTGTGTGTGTGTGTGTGTGTGTTTACTTTCTTTGTCACTACTGCAGAGAGGAGCTAGTCTTCACTAAGCCAATTAGAGAATGAAGCCAAGTATGACTGTTCAGCTAATGCTTCTATTTCACTACTTCACTATTTCCCTGTTTGCAGATCACCAAAGGCCACTTTTATTTCCTCACATTAATGCACACAGCTGACTTACTTTACTTGGAGGCTACACATTATATTCTGTTTGCTACTTGTTTGCTCTTGCTCACCTTGCTCATAAGGTGAACAGGTTACTTTGTCATCAACAATTAAATAAACTTTATATTATATAGCCCAGAAATAATCATAAATACATGTACTACTCAGAAAATTTAAATATCTTGAAAAAGTGCATGCATTTCTGTAACTCATCTTTAAATGTGAAATGTACATATTATATAGACAAATAGTGTACTTCAGTTTTTATTTCTTCCTGTAAGAATAAAGTTCTCTACTATCAAAATAAAATGTGTAATTTTATAAGAATAAAATCAAATACCAACAGATTCATAGTTTTATCAGAAAAGAGTTGTAATATTTGGCGAAAACAGCCATTGTATTATGAGATTCTACAATATGTGACCCCCCACCACCAAACCAGGCATAAGTGGCGCTGAGCCGTTCAGAGCTACAGCCAAATTTAGGCTGGAAGGTGATTTGTTATTAGTGTTTACACCTTATCAAAAAACGGTACCTTAACACCTCTATGTTCACTTCCTGTGGTCATTACATTGAAATCCAATCAATAAAGGTGTTTATTGAGTCAATTATTTAAGCGGTGACAAAAGTTCAGGTATTGCTGAGCAAAGACAAAGACGACTTCCACCTCTTTTCGCCGAACAAAACGATCTCCGTTCCGTGGGTAAACACCCAAGTGTTTGGTACGAGGTAAAAGCTTATATTGAATGTTCTGTCCAATGGTGTAAGCCAAATGATTATAATACGTCACACTTCTGTCCTATTATTATAATATATAAAACTTCTGTGACATGTCCATCAGAGTGTCCTTTAACATCTGTCAACAATTTGTGTCAATCGGATACAAATTATTATGCGTTGCTAAGGACTTCCTACCCCAAAACAGTCCAAAACTTTAACGGACAATATCTAAAAATATGCAAATTGTAAAATATGTCCAAATGTGGATATTAAAATGACCATAACTTTGGTTCTACTTGTGATAGAAACATCATTTTTTCACCATCTTAAACCTTAGTTTCCACTCTACCAAGATACACACATAACTCTGTTTGGATTTACACACACTTATGTCTGGTTTCGTGGTGGTTGGTCACATATATGGATGGGAAGGGGGTGTGGCCAGAGCATTGCAAGTATGTGTAGAGCAGTGGGGGAGTTTTAGCCAATTAGCTGTCAGCATTAGAGGGCTGGGCTGTATCTAGGCAGAAAGTCAGAGAAAGAAAAAGGAGCAAAGGAAATGTCACATGTATAGGTGTACAGGACTGGGAGGATATTAGCCAATCAGCTGTCACTATTAGAGGGTGTGGCTGTATCTGGGCAGAATGACAGAGACAGTGATGAGCAAAGTATATGTCACATACACTGTGTATATAAAACATACATATACACTGTGTATACTGGGCCATATATATGCGTGTATGTAGGTTTGTGTATGTGCCCACACATACACCATATATGTGTATATATATATATATATATATATATATATATATATATATATGTCATGTAGGTGTGATGGCTGTGGTCTGTGTTTTTGTTGTGTCTATGTGAGAGAAATTGAGCGATAACATGATTTAATCAGTTAATTATACTCATATTTTGCCATTTCATTTAAAGCTCCAGTGCTTCAATTACACACAGCTGTGAGCTTTTCCATATAAGGAAAGGGGGCGTGGCCGGCGCTCCTTGCTACAGTGTCAGACAGAGTTCAGGGAGGCATTTTGTTGATGAGAGGAAAAAAAACAAAAATTACCATATCTCCCAAACCGTACATCGGATTTCGAAAATATTTAATGTGGTGACTTCTGCTCATCCCCCTGATTCTTCCAATCTGTCATGTGTTGGGGAAATTTAAATTTAAATTTTTAAGTTTCGGCGATAGCCACTAACCTGGCCCGAAAAATAAAAACTACAAGCGATACGAAAAAGATTTTTACAACTTTTATGTTTCTCAGTCAGCTCTATCCATTGGTACTATTTTTAAATCTCTGCAACAAACGGCTTTGGAGGAGTAAATTTTTTACGATTTCCAAACAAGCGCAGATTGCTTATAGACTTATAGACAATAAGTACCAGTGTATGAATTTTTTGGTCAGTTGCATGGAAACTTTTGATGTTGGTTTCATGTCTCTATGCCAAGCAGTTCAGGATTTAGATTTTTAGCAGGGCTCGTAACGCAAAAACTACATGAGTTTTTAAAAAGCTTTTTGGATTCACCAGTTACTCTTTAATTTGGTACCGATTTTTACGTCTCTGCGTCAAACGCCCTATGAGGAGATCATTTTTGAGTGTTTCCATTCATGTTCCATTTTTTTGCCTCAAGCAAAGTTGGCCGCAACTTTTGCTGTTGTTTTCGTGTCTTCAAGGCGAACCTCTGGAGAGCTATTAATGTTCCAATTTTGCCAATTTTTTGGTTGCTAGTTCGAAAATTATGGGATGTCAGGAGTCATTTTTTTCATTTTTTCAATTTTTCACCACGCTTGAGGTGCGTGCTGAGATAGCTGAGTTTTCGAGCATGTTTAGGGGGTCAAAATCCAGTTTAAAGTGACGGAGACAAAATAATAATATAAAAACGAATGAAAAACAATATTAATTATAATAAAGTATACTTAAATTAAAACATTACTTATTAACTTAGTATTCTAAGGTTCTATCAGTCCTACTGGGAGACTAAGTCAGAGTTCAATGATTTGCCCAAGGACACTTTGACATGTGGACAACCAGAGCCGGGACGCAAACCACTGACCCTTCAGCCATTGGACGACCCACTCTACCAACTGAACCACAGCTGCCTCTGACTAAAATTACTATGTTATGTGATTGAATTTTTTTGGTGTGATAGATATTGGTGGTTATTTGGAGTGTTCTGAAATTGTATTTTAGCATCTACTATATGAAATTCTTTTTTTTTTTCAATCATCCTTATTTGAAACAATAGAAATAACAGTCCAATATCATTGTACTGTTATCATTACATGATTCCACTAAGTTGTGCCTCATCTATATTGTTAAGTTATGTTCACTTAAATCTACAATAGTTCCCCTTAATAAAAAAATATACAGTGGGAAGTACTTAAAAGGAACATGTTACAGCAACTTAATACATTTGAGTTAGTAGTACAATTTCTGAAACTTTGAGGATTCACAACTGAATATGTTTAATCATTCTGAACATTTGGATTGACAGTGTAGTATTTTAGTGGTCTAACCCACTTCAGATTGAATTGGTCTGAATGTGAAACCTAAACTAAAGTGATTATTAAAATATTAATATCTATTTTTGCATTTTCACAAATTCATCCCAAGGGATGGACTGGACCCTTTCACGGGCCAGAGTTGGCCCCTGGGCCTTATGTTTGACAGCTATGCTCTACATTATATGATGACGGCTTACAAAACTTTGTATCTGTGCTCATTAAACATTGTCCTGTGACTACTGTGTTTTATTCAACAGATGAAACACATTTGTTGAATGATGTCTAACATTGTAAATCCACTAATAGCTGGTTTATCTTGTATTTTCTAACAATGGGCTTGATTTGACATGTAGAAAATATGTTAACAGTGCATTCTGCATTCACATGTAAACATGCTCTGTACGCAGAGGGGGATGTAATGAAATAAAAGTACTTTGTTAATATACTTAAGTAGATTTCTTTTAGGTCGGCTATCTGTCATGGTGGAGATGAAGACACAAACTGAAACAGAACTAGAACCAAACAAAACCTGGGGGTAAATCAGCCAGGAAAAATGTCCAGGTTATGGTGAAAAGGGAAATGGGCAGCATGTCCGTGTTATGACAAAGCTGAATGTTCCCACACCAGGAAGTGCAAGCTTCACTGCTTAAATACTGCAGATCAGCAACGACCTGCAGCTGCATGGTAGGGGGGCCAGGTGAATTTGATGAGCACTGGGGGAAGGGTTGTGACACTCTCTGTACTTCAGCATTTATTTTTTACTTTTTATCTGTACTTTATACTCTTTACATTTCTATAAATATCTGTACTTTATAGTATACATTATCAGAATAGACTCATTACTTTTTCAAACTAATCAGTGGAGGGGAGAAACTGGGACTGTATAGGTTAGAATTAGAAGTTTTTAATGTCATAATTGTGCATTTCTTTTTTCATATGACTTTTTTTTTATCTCATATTTGACTTTTTTATCTTAATTGTGAGGGTTTTTTTGTCCATTTTTCCTAACTTTTCTGTATTCATATCCACTAACTGAGTAACTATGGCCTGATTATCTACAAACTAACTCACTTTTAAAGGCTTTATTTTTGGATAATCTTTAAAAAATTCATGTATTTCCTGGTTAAATAAGTATTATTTAATCAATGGGAAAAAAAATTAAATGCCATTTTCCTTTTTGAGAAGTTGTACTTTTTATTTTATTTTTTTTACTTTTACTTCAGGAAAGAAGTTTAATCAGTACTTCTACTTTTACCAGAGTATTTTTGTACTTCTACTTAAGCACAGAATGTGAGTACTTTGACCGTTTGTGTCTGATCCACTGAAGATCTGTGTAAATCAGTTAATGAACTGAGCATCACCCCACAGCTGACTCATCCACTGCTGTCCTGCAGATTAGAATAAAGAGCTAAGATGATTCACAGCAGCATTTGTACAAGCCAATGTCGCAGAGAATCTGAATCCAGCTTGAGAGATGTTAGCAAGAAAGAGGTGGATCATATAGAACAGGGCTGTCAAACTCATTTTCTTAGGGGCCACATTCAGCCCAGTATGATCAGAAAACGACCAGACCAGTAAAATAATAAAAGTGAAAAGAGTCAAATTACATTATGATCATGTTCACATCTATAATGTTTCCCTCAAAATGTGAAAAAACATTAAAGATGTCTTTCGGCTGAAAAACACTTTTCCACGCTCCTTTTTTAAATTGATGGGTCACCCCGAGTTACCAACGCATGCGGCCTTTAAAAGTGGTCTGTCGCCTCCACTGGCTCCATACCGCATTCACAGAAAACAAAGAGAGGAATGAGGGACCCAGAAAAAGCCGGTCCATCTGATGTCAGAGGGACTTTAGCATCACTCACGTAGGGTTAAGCCCGTCCTCCATTGCAGTGAATCTGAGGTAGCATTAGCATCTACAAGAGAAGACAATGCCACAGTAGCTGCTGCACAAACTTGAAAAATGGTGGATCAAACTGGTGTGGAAGTAAAGCCTTGTTTTTTTCCTGCACGTTTTCAGAACAAGCAACGGCACGAAACCTAGCTGGATGCTACTCTGGTAAAGGTAAAGACACACAGAGAGTGAGAGAGAAGGGGGGAGTGTTCATTCACACATTCTGAGCCAATCAGAGACGCCTCATCACAGCATCATGGACATGAATGCGGAAGTACCGGTAAACTCAAGTCATTTTTCTACCATGAAAAAACAGCTTGAAACAATGTTTTTTTTTAGAACCAACACACAATACATTCAATAAAAACAGAGAACACAGTAATATTAATGAAATAATGATGGAATGACACCTTTCACAACTTGACATGTCTTAAATGGTAAGACATTTTATTGTGCTTGGTGCATTAGCTTCACATTCACTCATTCACACACACACACACACACACACACACACACACACACCAGTAGGTTTCTAAGGTCTAAGGTCAGTTCTACTGGGGGTCAAAGTCAGGATTCAGGACACTTTGACATGTGGACAGCCAGAGCCAGGACATGAACCACTGACCTGCTCTACCAACTGAACCACAGCTGCCTCTGACTAAAATTACTGAGCTATGTGATTGAAATTTTTTTGGTGTGATAGATATTGGTGGTTATTTTAGAGTGCTCTGAAATTGTATTTTAGCATTTCCTAGATTAGATAAGTTTTTTTTTCAATCATCCTGATTGAAACAATAGAAATAACAGTACAATATCATTGTAGTTTTATCATTACATGATTCCAACTTAGTGTCCTCATTTACCTCAATTAGAGCTTACATTACAATTACAAAATACTTAGTAATTGCTTTAATTACACTTACTTCTCTTAAGACATTTCAGTTCTCTTTTATTTGTTCAGGTTATTCCAAAACATTTTAATGGATAGTTTGTTAATATAAAGGTTTTCATGTAATTTTAGTTTTTATGCAAAAACAAAGTTTTCACTATTTATAGGTAATTATGATCAGGTTTTACCACTCTGACCCAATGTAGATCTAATTATTATTATTATTATTATTTTTACACTGTTAATATATTCATTGTTATTCATCCTATAGGCCAGATTGGACCCTTTATGTTTTACACCTGTGATTTAGAACGCCTGAAAAGAGCAAACATTACTTTTACTTCAGTAAAGCAGTTGAATCGGTACTTCTACAGTATTTTTTCACACCAGTAACTGTACTTGGACTTCAGTAGAGAATGTGAGTACTTTGACCACCTCTGGACTTTTCAAACCCTCAGAATACGGTGACACTAACCAGTCTGAAGACCTTGAAGAAGTCTACGTTAGCATAGAATTTGTCCTCGATGAGCTGCAGCCGCTGCGGGGTGAGGATGCACATGGCGTTTCGGACTGAGTGGAGGCCTCTGCGGCTGGGGAAGATCAGGAACCGCTCCAGATGGTTCAGGCTGCAGGCAATATCCTTTAGATGCAGGTTTGGAGCCCCGAAGGCAAACTGTAGGAAAACACAAACACAGAGACCGACTGTCAGCGCAGTGACGGTGGTTCATGGAGGGGAACGTGGCTACAGGGAAACAAACTGGTGTTTTATAATACATTGGAAATACATCGTATTTTCTCATTTCTAGTCCAAATATTTCATCACACTTAAAACAAGTGGTGCCCGGCACAAAAACCGCTGACCCCGTCACCACATTTGACCGGATTTGCCATATCTCTGATCATTGTGAAAACATATTTTCCATGTTTTATAATAAACTGCTACTTGGAACCCCAGAATCCTCTGAGGAAAAGAGGCTTGCATGGTGTATTTGACCTCAGGAAATAACCCAGGCTGAATGGAAAACTATATGTAAGAAATCACCAACACAAACATTTAATGCTGGTCTCAAAATTCTACAATATATGTGAATCATGAGGCTTTATATAACTCCTGAGCTCCTACACAAATTTAATATGAACACTTCTAATGTATGTGTTAAATGTGAAACATGTAAAGGCACGCTCATCTTTCTTGTCTTGTCTTTGAATGTGTGGAAGGCTACAAGGATTCTAGATAGAGATATTTCATATAATTTCTTCTATAATTGAGACAGATCTTTCTATATGTATACTAAGGACATGAAGCGAGGGTGACCATAGATAGATTATAGCCCTGGACTTTTTTTAACCCTAACCTGGAACTGAAGTTGAATTGAAGACTGTTATTTGAACTGAAACTTGTGTAAGGAACCGAAGATCCTTTTCCACTGCACATTTTAGGAACAGTATGGCACAACTGTACTCCCATTATGGCCCTTTTCCACTGGGGGCTGGACCTGGGACCCGTTACAATCCATTAACGGCTCAGTTGGTAGAGTGGGCCGCCCAATGACTGAGAGGTTGGCGGTTCGCGTCCCGTCTCTGGCTGTCCACATGTCGAAGTGTCCTTGGGCAAGACACTGAACCCTGGCTTAGGCCCCCAGTAGGACTGACCTTAGACCTTAGAAACCTACTGGTGTGTGTATGAATGGGTGAATGAGAGGCTAATGTAAAGGGCTTTGAGCACCATGAAGGTGGAAAAGCGCTATATAAATGCAGTCCATTTACCATTATTATTTTTTGTACCCATTTCAGAGGTAGGTCTAGCCGTGCAGTGCCAATATAAACATTTCACATGAACGATGCTGTCCACTGCTTAGTCAAAGGAAATGTTGTCATACATGCAATCTTTACATTAGCTATTCATCTTGTGCTTCATATTCCTGTTCAGTTTGCAAAAGTTTTCTTTTCGTTTTAAGTGTTTTTTACGTCGCTTCTTCGATACGTTTCTCGTTCTGTCTGACAATATCACAGATTTCATATAATTCGTGAAGTTACCACATGCTGCGTGGATTTTGAATCTGTTAACTTCGCCAATCATAGTTGCGCTGAAATTATGTTGCTTTGTTTTTTGTCTGTTTGTCTGTTTGTGTCTGCACATTTTCTCTGTTCTCACTCGTGCATCACCAATTCTTGAAAGATAGTTCTGCAATTTGTCATGTGGAAGGAGACACATAAGAATAAAACAGCCCCAGTTTCAGCCGAATCAACTCACTACTTCCGGTCTGATGCCATGTTGAATATATGTGTGCGTACACTGTTCGCACAGTAGCATCGCCAATTTTTTTCAGAAAAAGCATCCGCCATATTCACTGATATTATGATGTAGGGTGGAGGTGAGGGTTCTGAGGAACAGCAAGCACCCCCTTTAAAGCATCGCGTGGGTGTTCAACAAACATTGTTGAAGGTGAAAATGGCAATTAAAACAACCGCAATGGTATTTAAATGATTTGCATGTCTTGCTCAGTTTAATGGTTTAATGTTCAGTCAGTGACGACACATTTCCCAACTGAGACCAATAACTTCAATCTAAATCTACATTTTATTTTATTTTAACACATATTTCATGCAAAATTGGTAAATTGTTATTATTTTTAAAGGGTTTGAGGGGTAGTATTTGGGGCCTCTGAATTAGGAAAATTAATTAGGCCTTTTACATGTAAAAGGCAACTCTATTTACGAAAGATTCATGGTAGAAAACCACTTATGGAACAAATTAATTTTGTAAGTAGAGTTACCATTGTACTACTGTTTTAGTATCACAAAATGTCATTTTAAAAGAAAGTGGACATTAAAACTTTAAATCTGCGGTTGATTCATCATGATAATTCATAGTTTAAAATTTGCTCCTAAATTTTCTGACATGTGCCAATTGCCAAGTTGAGTTGGTGACATAATCAAGTTTGCTGCTGTCCTAATTGCAGAATAGCCATCCAGCGTTCTCCCATCCTCCATAGACTTTACCCCCACTTCGAACTTGCTAAGTCCAAACTCCTGAGCCTTGTGGACTTGGTATTGAGAAATGGCCACAGATAAGAGATAGGGCCAATCTGGTCAAATTTGTGCAAGGTTTATTATTATTATTATTATTATTATTATTATTATTATTATTATTATTATTATTATTATTATTATTATTATTATTATTATTATTATTAATAATAATAATAATAATAATAAATTGTATTCATCAGCATCTTTCAAAAATCTCACGGTGCTTAACAAGCAGAATAAAAACAGTATATAAACGGGTCTAAAAACAAAAACAAATGGATAAAAACAAGTGGCTGTAGAAGATGAAAAAATAAATAAATCAAAGAAAATAAATGCAAAGAGTGAAGAAAAAGAAAAGTTTGATTATTGAGAGCATGCTATTTGGAAGAGGTGAGTTTTGTGTCTGCTTGACTAGGGAGAGAGAGTCACAATTATGGGTGCAAGAGATTTCCAGAGTTGGGGAGCAGAGCAGTAAGCCGCTCTGCTCCCCAACTCTGGAACTCATGGTGCTTAGGTGAGCAGTGGGCACAAGGAGGTGGATGGAGGAGGAGGGACCCACATCCCTGTTGAACCAGGTGAATCTACAAGTGGACCATTAGCTTGTAGCAGCTGCCGTGGTTTGGCTAATCACAGTGTGTCGTTTGAACAGTGTGTGGTAGTGCAGCAGATGGAAGATGTAATCCAGTAAGTTTGTTAGCAGAAAAACTTAGATCAGATGAGGAATGTTGTTATTAACAGCCAGTGTTAAAAGCGAAAAGTCAGCGAGCAGCGGCAACACAACATGCCAGGGACCACTCAAACCGGAAGTCAATGCTTGAGTGTGGTTTATTGTGCCAGGGACCACTTATTTTCAGCTTATTTTTAGAGGGTTATTTTTTTTGAGTGACACACTATAGTGGTTTTATTTTACCTGTTCAGTCCTGATCTGGGCGTTGACCAGCTGATCCACCACAGCCTCTGTCAGAGGAATGTCTCTGAGCAGGAATGATGTCAGCATTTCATCATCTTTGAGGATGCTCTCCACCTTTATTCCTTTACCTTTAGACAAGAGAAAAACACAGGAATACCACTTCAGAAACTGAATATGAACAGAAGTGGTAAATTGCTAAAATAATAATAATAATAATAATAATAATAATAATAATAATAATAATAATAATAATAATAATAATAATAATAATAATAATAATAATAATGACAAATTAAAGAGCTGGATGATAACATGACAAAAAGTTTGTAGATGTAAACACTTTAATTATTATAATGTAGTTTTCTCTAAAACATTTTTTCTATGTTATTAATTCTCTGGTTTGGCTTCACTTCAGATCAAATTTAGCTTAACTAGTGCAGAGCCTGTAGAAAATTTGAGATTATTTGCTACTAATGTGTTGTGGAAGTGGGTGAAATGGCCCACTTCCAGAGAGCAGAAAGAAAGACTATAAATGTGTGCACTACCCACCCCCATTAAGCTATTATCATGATCATCATTATTAAGCTATTAACTTATTAATAAGTGAGCACCACATCTCATATCACCAGTTGATGAATTCCCATCATGGTCCAGTATCTGCACAGTAGCTTGTCTGAAAATGTTTGTCTTGGGTCTATCATTTCCAAGTGTGCTATTAGCATAGTGCTCAGTTAATGCTATTAGCACAGTGCTAGCCTTACTTAGCTCTTCACAGAGGCTTTAGTAAACACTGTGTCACCAAGTGTTTCATTAAATCAGTCATATTCCAGCTTTTACATGTAAATGTATTTAACACCTGTAGCATATGGAAGCATCTGAATCCTCTTGTGAACTGTAACTGCACAGTTCACCTTGTCACTATCTGCACTGCTGTGTTGTGTGTACCACGCTGCACACCCACATGTTAATGTTTGCCAGCAAACATTAAGAGTCTGGTTATTACTATTAATGTTTGTTCTATTCCTATATTGACTTTCACTACCCAACTCTCTGTCTCTCGCTTTCTGTGTGCGAGCGAGAATGACAGAATTGCAACTATTGTGTCTACGAGTTCCATCACCAACAGAATGTTCAGTCGCCACAGTGAGCTAAGCAGGGGAAACAAAGTTATATACGCGCATGTGTATACAATGTCCACACCAGTACTGCATTTAATATAATTTATTTTTGTCCATTTAATCCAGAACACTCCAATAGTATTTAGGTCGAGCATAAACATTTTAAAGAATCCATTACATGATGTGAAGCGAAATCAATCAATCAAACCTTAGCAGTCCATAAAAAATAGACCTTCCTCCTTGCTCACCCCACACCAAAACTGAACCATATCACAGGGATCAGATATGGTTAAATACGGTTAACAACTGTGTACCGCCCGCGCCCAGTGCCACACCTCTTCCAACAGTAAGCAAAAATACAAACACAAACCAAATAAACCAATACCCATACATTTGACATATTAATGAAAAGCAAAAAGAACACATGAAATATTTATGGCTCCTACAGTCACCCTCCACATTTTGGATCATTTGGTGGAGTTGTGCACAGACAAACAGGAACACTACACACACAGATTTGCTGAATTATAGATAGATTTGCTGAGTTTGACACCCCTTGATTGGAGAGATAATATATTACAAAAATGAATATATTTGTCAATCAACACCATATTTCCATTCATCGCTATATTTATGGAATGATTTTTGTGTTGGCTCATGAGAATAAATAAACAAATCATCACATTTGTGATTTAATGGATTTTTTTTCAACAATTTGTAAATATCGATAAAGTTTTACATAAATATCCAATGGAAAAGTGACTACTGATTCCAGCAGAATAGCAAACCAATTGTTCAAATCTGCATAAAAGCAGCGAATTTGGCACACACCTAAATTAGGATATTCTGCACATTTCTACATGTGGAGCCACTCTAGATTATGTGTAGGAGAGATATGGTGGGCATTTTTAAAATGGCTGCCGTTTTCAAATCACAGTATATGAGAAATAGCGTGTTATTAGCCATAGGCTAATGTGTTGATATGTGGAGTTGAATGTCTGAGGTAAACATTTTTGAGAAAAGATTGTTATTCTGCATTTTTAGATAGTTAAAAGGGTTCACCATTTATAATTTACATCAGGTCCCCACTTTCATGGAATTTTTATTACACAATGAATGGCCTTGTTCTTGGGTGAGAAAATACCATTAAATAGGGGAAAAAAATTACTTTTATTCATCACCAAAAGCTTTTCCCAATAAATCTATAGGTATTAGTTTATAGAAATGTTCAAATTTGACGTGTTGGATGAAGCCACCTTAAAAAGTTAGCATTACTTTTAAGGAATAAATAAAAGCAAAAAATGAATAAAAACAGAATACAACATGGCAGAAATACATGAATGATGAAGGCCATTTATGCCGAAACGCTTTGGGGTTTTTATATGTTTTTATATGATTTTATAGGTTTTTGTAACCAAGCCAGTTTAATAAAGGCTTTTTATTCTTCACTTTTAAGAGAGTGCCTTGGAATTTTTCTTTCTTATGGCAGAAATACATTTTGATTATTTGATTTCTCAATCAAAAATCTTAAAAAAAATTCTCTGCTAAAACTGTTACTGCAGCCTAAACTGCACATTGTTTGAAAGAGATCTTTGGGGATCTGGTAGAGACCCCGGCACGTAACTCACACATGTACACCAGAAGGTGGAGAACTGTCAAAAATGACAAATTGTTTGGCCTATAACTCACAAACCATAAGCCACACATTCAAAACACACACATCCACAGATTCTCAGAAAAGTAGTGAATCACATGGTTTAGGCCAGGCCCATTTGTGCCTGCCTTTTTTTTTCAAGTAAGATGGCGATAAATGTAAAACGTTCTTTTCGCTACTCCGAGGGTTTTCATTCAAACTGCATGAAATTTGGTACACACACATAGTCCTTCAGGATGAAAAAATATCAACAGATTTTCAAAATTCTAAAAAGTGCGACACTTAGGAGGAGCTAAAGTAAATGATTAATATGGTATATCTCAGTCAAAGTAAATGCTATCAACTGAACATTTTTGATTTAAGGTTGCCATATGATTTTGAAGGTATGTCTTGAGTTTGGTAACTTTTGAACTCTAGGGGGCACTCTAAACACTGAAAATGTATATCTCCTAAACGGCTTGGTGTATTTTTACAAAACTTGGTGGATATGATCAAGGGACATTCCTGAGACTATATTTAGAAGGGGTGTCTGGTTGTCCAATGTGGGTATGGCTTATTATAGAGAGGGTAAAAAGTTGGGCACAAATGGGTGCATTTTTAAGAATTTGGAAAAAAAATTTAATGACTTTTTTCAGCTCGAATGGTTGAGCATGTATACTAAATATCATGCAGTTCAGATGAAAACCCTAAGAGGAGGAGGTTTTACTCGAAAAATGGGTGAGTTATAGTTCCAAACACAGTTTTTTTCTAGTATAGTGCCACCTTCTGGTGTACATGTGTGAATTTTTGCGTCTGAGTTTGCATGCCAGGGTCTGGATCAGACCCCAAAGATCTCTTTCAAACAATGTACAGTTTAGGCTGCAGTAACAGTTTTAGCGGAGAAAAAAAACGCTCCGAATTACAATAGGGTACGCGAATGCTTGCATTCCTGATACCACAGCACCACGTGCAACAACTTACCTGGGTTCTGACTTGCTCAGATTCCGACGTCAAGGGTCTCGGAACCCGATTATAAGTGCTTGCAGTTCTAGTTATTATAATTATTATATGTGACTATTTCTTTAATTTATTTTTGTAATTTTGTGATTAGCTGCTCATTAATACATAATATCACCCAAATAATTTGGTAATGTAATGAATAGTCTTTCATTCTTAAGCAGAACATGTGATCATTTAATGGCCTAGATGAAATACAAAAACCATTAACATGACAATAATCTGAGGTCCTAAAATATATGTGCGGCCATTTTTTAAATCACTGCTTTGTCTCTACTAGTAAATATCTGGAGTGGCTCCACATCTAAATTTGTTCAGAATATGTAAATCTATGAGTGACCAAATTTGGTGCTTTTATACCAAATTGAACAATTGGTTTGATAGTTGGGACTAAGCCACTGGACACTGGACCTCAGGCAGGCTGTTCCATATGGACTGAACATGGTCTAAAATTAACATTCGCACATATTATATCAAACTATTACATGATCAAAAACAAATTGATTTTAGCACAAATAATAAACAAAAATTGTTTCATGGTCACAAGCATGTATTATATGTATTTTATTCCTTTATTACTACATTTATGATCTGTTGACTTTAATAACATTGTTCACAAACACACATTGAATAACCGCCTATGGAGATAAACTGGATAAATTGGAAGATTCAGGATTAGAGGAACATATTTGGGACAAGTCGTGACAGAGCTGTGGATGTGAACATAGAGATGACAGTGTATGTGCAGTGTGTCATTATTTCCTCTGGCCTGTCGACGCATGAATAAGGTTTGTGTTGCCAAGTGCAGTGCCGGGATGGCCCGACTCCAAGTACAAGCCCAGATGACTGCACTGGGATGTTTCCATGAAGCCACTGGCAAAAACAAAGAGCAGGACGAACAGGCAGCTACTGACGAAAACTGAGGAGAACCATCTCTGAGCTACATGAGAAATGACAGAAACACAAGGTCTTTGCTTAACCCCTAAAAACCCAGGGGTACGAAGGAATTTTCCTCTACTTATGAAATTAATTCATACCAGAAGTGTTTTCGTACTGTGAATTTTTTGTAAATAGAGTCGCATTTTACATGTAAAATGCCTAATTTGTTCCAAGACCCCCAATACTACCCCCCAAATGACAGATTCTGTATGTGTTAAAAGAAAATGTCAATTTAGATTTTAGCCCGTTCAGGCTAACACCAGGTGTTGTTAGTGTAGATACAAAAACCACCACAACCTTGTGAGAGCATGGATTCTGTCAGAGCTGAATATTGTTAGCACATCAAGGTGAATGTCGGTGTCTGGGACAGAAGTGTTGATCCACGTCTGGGTGAGAATGAGAATGCAGCAGTCTGGTGGACTGCTGCTTGTTTAAACACCAAACATGATCATGTTTGGTGTTTAAATCCAGTTTTGGGTGGTCCAGTTTTTTCTCAGTGAGCGTACGTTGGGCAGCAGCAGTAGAAACGGGTTAGCTCTTCGCTTAGCTGTAAATCCACCGTTACAGCCAGCTCTACTTCTTTCCTTCTACTTCCTTCCACAGATGCCGCCTCCGATGCCTCCACATCTGTGGGGAGACTCTGCTGTAGAAAGGTCTGCGTCTCCGGGCTTGCGAAGTCCAAGTTTTAACTATTTTTCTTAAATTGATGATAATCTGTGGGTCATATACACTTCTTGCACCGTTCAGCGGAACTTTTGATACTAAAAGCGGTGGTCTAGGTGGAGAAATGACCGTTAAAGTGGCTGCTAACAGGAGACACAGCAGCATGATGACTGAGGGTCAAAGGGTAACGAAAAGCATCATGGGTAACTCCCTCATAGCCAATGGGATGCTACATAAGTAACGTATTTACGTAAATTACATAGTTTAGGTATAGGGATGTACTGTATTTTTGTCTGGGAGGTTTCCGTTTCTTTTGTAAATATAGTATTATTTCGTATTCAGCGACAAAAAAATTAAAGTTTTCGTAATTTGGAATTTTTGTTAGCAGAGGTGAGATGGTGAGATTACAGTCGAGGGTTATTATAGCAACTCATGTGATAACTTAAATGTAATAAAAGTTCATAATTTAATAAATCAATTCATAATGTACAGTAAGAAAAACATACGTGCATAATGTAACAACTTCTTTATGCATAATGTAATAACTTATTATGTTATTAGTTCAGCTATATAGCAACTCATAATGTAACCTATCAGTTATGTCGTCTCTCATCATCTGAACCCGCCTATCAATAAAAAAGTAATGAATAAAAGTAATATTTCACTCTAGGTTTTACAGTTAACCATATCAAACTGTTGTTTGGCAGCACAATAGTTTAATTTTGCCTGAAAAGAGGTGTGAAGAAGTGGAACTTAATCACTTAATGAGATATTTGACTGAAAACATCACTTGGGTTTGATGTAATAACTTTAGCAATAAAACTCATAATGTAACAATAGTTTATACTGTGAAAAAAGTTAACCCATTTTTTTTTTTACCTTTGCCATTGCTGCGGGGTCAAAGGTTATGTTTAAGTAATGCTTTTGAAACAATCCTATAGTTTATTAAACTATTGTTACATTATGAGCTTAAAATGACTTTTCTGTATATATATTTATATATATTGGGGCGGCTGTGGCTCAGTTGGTAGAGTGGGTCGCCCAATGACCGGTTCGCGTCCTGGCTCTGGCTGTCCACATGTCGAACTGTCCTTGGGCAAGACACTGAACCCTGACTTAGGCCCCGAGTAGGACTGACCTGAGACCCTAGAAACTGGTGTATGAGTGTGTGTGTGAATAGGTTAATGTGAAGCTAATGTAAACCTCTTTGAGCACCATGAAGGTGGAAAAGTGCTATATATGATGGACATGTGTGAGAGAAGCAACTGAGTGAAGGCCAGCGACTGAGTGAAGGCCAGCGACTGAGTGAAGGCCAGTCATAATCATTCACAGGCAGGAATGTAGCTTTTCTGTGAACTCCCACCATCAGAAGACTGATCCCAGCAGCTGTAGAATAAATACACTGTTTACAGACAAACACTGAGTTTGAATCACAAGGGAACCTGACCGGTCACATGCAGGGCCATATTAGGGACCAGGCTAGTGGGGCTGGTGGTCCAGAGGTGTCCCAAAGTGACGCAGATGTCAATTGTGATGTCAGAGGGCCTCTTTTCTCTAGGATCTTATGACAACTTATACTGACATATGTGAAGAAAACCACAGTGAATTCTGACATAAATTATTCTGTTAATAATAACAATGACATGTCCGAAAAGGAGTAGGATGAAGCATAAGCTTATTTAATCCTACCCCTTCTTCACTTCCCCAATAACCTGAATTTATCTTATAGTACAAAAATGATGATAATAAAAAATAATAACAATAACAATAATAACAATACCAATAATAAATAACTGAAGTACTAAACATATACATATATACAAAAAAAAAGAAAAAAAAACCCAAATGAGCAGAGAGGAACGTAGGTAACAAATAGAGGTTTTTTTGTTTGTTTTCTTTTCTTCTTCCCTTCCTTCTTCTTCTTTTCCCTTTCTTTTTTCTTCCCTTTTTTTCTTTCCTTTTTCTAATTGATCTGCATTTTGTTCTTATTTTAATTTTTTAAAATTTTTCTATTCATTCACTTATTTTATTCATTTATTTATTTTTATATATCTTTTAACCCCACAGAGGGGGAGTCAACAGTGTTCCAGATCAGTACATATTCCAGTCTTGCAGACATATACTAGACTATTTAGTGCATGTGTGTGACCATCATCGGTCCTCCCCGAAAGCTGAGCAGACATCCCCCATTAGAACTCTCCCTTACAAGCCAGTGAGTGCAGTGCTACACCTCAGTGATGTGTGGAGGAAACAAAGACTGGACAGGACGGACAGGACGGACAGGGACAGAAACCAACAGGCGGTGCTATTGTAATTAAAGACTGTAAGGTGATGTGTTATTACAACCACCAACTGTCCATCAATAAAAACAAATAAATAAGTAGATCGCAAAAAGAGGAGAAAACAAACCAGCACAAAAGGAGAGAGAGAAAAAAAAAAATTCAACAAACAAACAATTAAACAATCCGCACTGAGCACCCCAACCATGGATGTTCTACAAAATAGAATGCAATGTAATAGAATAGGCCAGAAGAGGACACCTGTGCAGAAGAAAAGGAGTTTCCCATCATTCGCTGAAATGGGACTCGGTAGTAGCTGGCGAGACCCGATCAAACATGCAAGTTTGAAGCCCAGAACAGCAATCACGACAAGGCAGGGCCAAGGGATTGGGAAACCCCCACCCCGGGCCGTAGGAGCCACAGGACGCCACTCCCAGAGAGAACGACACAAACCCGGAGAACAAGAGGGAGCAGCTACAGACCCCCCCCCAAGCGCACCAAGACCGACCCAGGCGGCCCGGGGCACGACAACCCACCTGCCACCCCAACCCCAACCCTGCCCACCCCAGCCCCCACCAACCCTTCCACCCCCCCACCTGACCTGCCCAACCCCCCGCCCACCCCCGAGGGGGCCAATGGCCCAACGCAGCCAGGACACAGGGAGAGAGCGGCCCACCGAGGGGGCAGTAACCAGCCCATCACAAGGCAGGCCGACACCGGGCGCCGGCTCAAGGACATCAGAGCCCAGACCCAACGCAAGTCCAGAGGGCAAAAATGGACAGTGTATTGGGGCCCGGCAATGCCAACAGGGAGGTACCCCGCACCCTGCCGCAGGCGAGCACAGTACACCCAGGGCCCCCGTCTCCCCACAATGCGCCCCGACAACCCACCAGGACAGAGCCCCCGCACACCACCAGCCCACAGTACAGCCACAGCGCCCACCAGACTGGCCAATCCAACCCCTGCAGCCCGACAAGAGCCATCGCACCAGCTTGGACCCAACAGGCAAGCAGGAGAACCCCCCCCAACCACAGCCCCCAGGTCCCGGGGACCCCCCAGCACAGCAACATGGATAGTAGTCTACCCCATAGCCATAAGCCATAAGGCATAAGGGGGCTGGGTCCCACCAGTAAGGCCATATTAGTGAAATCCCCCCATTCCTCCCTGTTAATATGATTCCAAATCCCCGACTGAAGACATTATCCCTGCACCGTGATAGTGTAACCCTGAGTGTCATGTGGTGCATTAAAAGTGGGGAGGCTGGGCGAGGCATCCAGGGGGCAGGCCAGAGGACCACAGAGGATGGATACTCTGCAGCCTACCCTGGCCTATGTTCCCTGAGCCATCCCAGATCTACCCCCAAGGTGTGAATGTGTGTGGTGCATTAAAAAGAAATTAGAGAGCAGGGGAGGCAAGCAAGAGGGGGATGGGGAAGAGACAAGGCCATAGAGGCCTGCCATCTGCCCCACCACCGGGCCCATCATTCCCGCTCCCACCTGCTCTCAAGGCTTTAACTGCTGTGTCCCTATATGTGCCTAAGAGTAGCTATATACAGTGAAGTGTGTGAAGTGCACAGTAAGAGGCAGTCTGGTGTGGATCCGGCCCATTAAGACAGAGCAGCGGGGGAGGCAGGATGCTTTTCACAATTATAAAAGATATGGCAAATCAGGTGAAATGTGTGTGTGTCGGCACGCACGTGTGTCTTATCATTGTGAAACCACATTTTTGGTGACCTGAAATTGTGACCTTTGACCTACATTCACCAAAATTTAATGGGATCTATTCTGAACCACCTCACACCTTTACTGAAAATGTCATAGAAATCGGTCCAGTAGTTTTTGTGTAAAACTGCTGACAGACAAATCTATTAAAAAACAATACCCCTCTCCCTTTTAGGGGGTAGGGTAACAAAAATTAACCACCTTTGGGGTGCCAGGGTACAAAACATATTAACCACATCCCAACACATAAGCAACAATAGAGACAAGATATGAAGAAGATCCAGAATTGAGGAACAGCTTTTTCCAATAGCCTGCCAGACAGACAAACAGACAGACATCCTGACAGACATCCTGACAGACAGACAGACAGACAGACAGACAGACAGACAGACAGACAGACAGACAGATAGATAGATAGATAGATAGATAGATAGATAGATAGATAGATAGATAGATAGATAGATAGATAGATAGATAGATAGATAGATACATAGATTGTTGTTTTTATTTGATAGTCTGTGGGCATTTGAGGCATGTGTTTGTGTTAGTTACCACACCCTTCTACTAGATTTAATGAATTTTGTAGGAAAAACTGGAGCAGATCCATAAAAAAGGGCTGAGGCTGTTTTGCTTGAGAACGCCCCAGGGTTACTGACAACAGTTGAAGTCAGAGGCAGTTAAAATAAAAAGAACAGCCCACAATCCCCTTGTGAATGTCATGAATGTGTTTTATTTTTCTCTGTTGTTTTTCTCTCTTCTCTGTTTCTTCTCTGTTTTCTCTGTCTCTGCATTGTTTTTCCCTGTGTGTCTCAGTCCTTCACCTTTGCCCTCATTGTCATTACAGCCACCTGAGATCCCACTCCTGTGGTTAATCAGGTGACTGTATATAAGCCTGCCCTTTGCCAGATCGTTTTTGTTCGTCAAGACCTTCCACCATTATCATCTGTCTGTTTCCCCGTGTTTTTGCCTGTACTCTGTTTATGACCCATTCCAGCCTGCCTCCGACCTGTTTCCGCCTGACCTCGTCTCTGTCTTTGACCTTCAGATCTGAGCCTTATCCTGTTCCAACTACGTTCCCGTCTGCTTCCCCGGTACCCGACCTGCCTTTCTGGACTCTGACCTCCCTCTCTGCCTGTCTTCCCTGGATCTTCGTTACCTAACCCTGGACCGGACTACGTATTCTCTTGTGCTTTTTTCCCTGTGGACTGTGGTCTCATACACTGTGTGATTAAACCTGTGTTTGAACTTTTACATCGTGTGCTGTCTACATTTGGGTCCAAATCCAGCCCGTTGCAGTGAATCTAAAATATATGGCAATATATTGAAAAATAGAATGCATTATACTAAAAAAAATATTCCCTTATATGAAAAAGTAGTACATTATATGATTTGATCATATATTGACAAATATAAAACATATATTGCATTGAAGACAAAAGCTGCCCTATATGTTTTACAGATAGTTTTATTGAAACTCAATTTCTTTCCACATATTTTGTGAAGTGTATTAAATATATAATTACATACATATACACACACACACACATATATATATATATATATATATATATATATATATATATATATATATACACATATATATATATATATATATATATATATATATATAATCTCAAAGTGAGTGCGTATTTTCTGACTTCCGGTTCCGGTGGATGCACGTCAAGCGCTGTGTAGTGTTTACTTGCTGGTAATATCACTTTTTTGGACTATATGAACTCTGATCTCACGAACTCTGCTATGGATTAATAACTGGGAATGTAAAAATCTAAAGGAGACCGCTGTGTGAAAGGGTTGTTTCTGTCCTGAAGGACCTATCGTGAGCGAGAGGGGAGGTAGCAACGCTAATGAAAGCACAATAGCTGACAGTGGCTGGCCAACTTGCTCATCAACAACATTGTGGAAAGCTTCACGGACTTTTACGGAGATGGGACCGAAAAAAAACGTGTGTGATGAGATGGAGGATATAAAAAAGTCACTGGAATTTCTCGTACATGAAGTAAGTGACATAAAGAATAAACAAGACACGATCCTGGATCTGTTGGTGGAAGTTAAGGAGTTGCGGGTACATGTTGTGGAGCGGGAGAAGAAAATTGCTGAGCTGGAAAGAAAAGTGGAAGACCTTGAGCAATACTCAAGAATCAACGACGTGATTATGACTGGACTTAAGATAAAGCCCCGCTCGTATGCACGGGCAGCGGCCACCAGCACCGGCAACGAGGAGGAGCCCAGCGAGTTGGAGGCTAACTCTGTGGAGTTCCTGGCAACGAAAAACATAAAACTGAACACGGACACGATTGAAGCTTGTCACCCTCTACCAATGAGACAGAACAATATCCCAGCTGTGATCCTGAGAACAGGAAAAACAAGGTTGAGCTGATGAAGCAGGGGAGGAAACTTAAAAGTACCAATGTATATCTGAACAACCACGTAACAAAAAAAATGTTGACATAGCAAGAAAAAAAAAAAGCAAGATTCTTAAGAAAACAAAGCAAAATACAGAATACTTGGGTTATGATTTGTAAAATGTACATAAAACTTAATGGACCCCAGAACTAGCTAAAGTATTGGTTGTTCGGGACATAGGTGAACTAAATAAATATGAATAAGTGTGCAGTAACAGGTCAGTGAGGATAAACTGTAATGACAACCAACCAAACTACCTTTACGCCAGTTCGTGAAACAGGACTACATCTAAATATATTAGACCAAGAGCTTTTAGAACTCAGTTGTAATCAATACATTGACTACAATTTAGAACTGGAGGAGCAAATAGACCCGGACAACAAATTCCTATCATCTGACTCAAATGAATGCAAGTATTATACTGAAAATGAATTTAATAGTACAATAGTACAAAAACTTTCAATCATTCACCTCAACAGTAGAAATATGTATGCAAATTTTGGAGCAATTAAAGAATATTTACAGCAGTTTGAGAACCCATTTAGTGCTATTGCAGTTTCTGAAACCTGGTTCAATGAGGAAAAAGGTGTTGATTATGAATTAAATGACTATAAACTATGTAAACAGAGCAAACAAAACAGGAGGAGGAGTCGCTATATATGTGCACAAGAGATACAAATTCAAAATAATACAAAACATGTATTTGGTAATTAATGATTTACTTGAATATTTAACAGTAGAAATTATAAACGAAAAAAAGAAAAACATTAGTCAGTTGTGTATACAGTTCACCGGGCTCAAATTTAGAAACCTTCACAACCTTCACTCGGGGAACTTGGGCCAGGGTAGGCTGCAGAGTAACCATCCTCTGTGGTCCCCTGGCCTGCCCCCTGGATGCCTCGCCCAGCCTCTCCACTTTTAATGCACCACATGACACTCAGTGTTACACTATCACGGTGCAGTGATAATGTCTCCAGTCTGGGATCTGGAGACATATTAATAGGGAGTAATTGGGGGGGGGGGTCACTAATATGGCCTCGCTGGTGGGACCTGGCCCCCTTGTGGCTATGGGGTTGCGGGGGTGGACTAGTGCCCTGCACGGGCCTATTATCTGGGCCCGAGCCCGGCCCTGGCCCGAGGGGGTGGAGCCCCAGCCCGGCCCGGTCCGACAGGTTTTCAGAATTCTCAGGCCCGAACCCGGCCCGGCCCGACTTTTTTTGTTTGTTTGTTTGTTTTAACCTCCCATAAGAATGTTTTAGCGTGATAGAACGCTGTATTCATTGAGTGCGTTCGTAAATTAAATCTGCCGCTCTGAAAATGGGATAACGCTCTGCAGTTAGAAAAAACAGCATTCTATTTTTTCTGTGAATAACCACATGGTTTCTGACAGATCAATGTGGACATAAAAGAGCAGGTTAAAATAGGGGCTCATGTTTCGATCAGCAGCTTGAGAACTCGGTCTGTGACCGCTGCTGGATCCGCCACATACCCGTTCAAAATGTCTCTGGAGATGTGATGAACCTGTTTTTTTGTTGTCATATGACAGAACAGCTTTACATACAACACACTGAACAAACCCATTTGGCTCATCTTGAAGGGTTGTAATAAGTTGAAACTTAGTCCAGAACGGAGATTTTCCCTTAGTGTTGTTCACTCTCTTCAATTCACCATTTTCAATCTTTTTCTTTAAGTCGTTCTCCATGTTTGTGGTGGGAGTCGGGAAGTCGCGCGAATCGGATAGTGAGGGAGGCTACCGTATGCCCATATAAGGGAGGTGCCGGGGAGAGCAGCAGCTGCTGCGTTCAATTGTTTCCATTTAAACACAACACAGGTTTTTTTTAATAATTAAATTGAAAAATAAAAGTGCCCGAGCCCGGCCCGTGTCCGAGGTAATTATACGGTCGTCGGCCCGAAGCTTATTAATCATGTTATTATTATCAGTATCTATTGTCACGGATATTGTTATTATCATTATCATCGGCATCTATTTATTACTGTTATTAACGTCATATTGCTGTCACCATTATATTAAACAAATTCATTATCTCGATATATAACTATAAACAAAACAATGAGGTAAATAAACATGTTGGTGGTGTAACTATATATATATATATATATATATATATATATATATATATATATATATATATATATATATATATATATGGACCTGACTTCGGTGCGGAAGGTTGCCGGTTCGGAGGTTGCCGGTTCGAATCCCGAGTGGGCTTTGCCCTTAGACAAAGCCCACCTGGGCCTTGCCTAAGGGCATGCCTATACCATGCCGTGCCTATACCTCACGATGAGTGATTCAATAAATAGAGTCATACTGGCTCGGACGGCGCCGGGGACAACAAGGTCCTGGTTGAGGAACCAGGTCACCCTGATGTTAAATTGGCTACATTCATGGAGCAGGGCAGAGAGCATGGTACTGATGGAGTGTTACTACGGGAGTAACCCCATTGAGAAAGGGTACATGCAGAGGATGTGGGAGAAATGGTTGAGAGAGAGAATCATGAAATCCTGGGGGAACACAACTACCTGCTTGCCAAGGCTAAAGAACAAAGTACCAGACTAGTCTCTACTGGAGGACTTGAACACTGCACTGCAAACTGTCCCCCCACTACCATCACTGATGTACGCAGAAGCAACAGTAGTCCTAGAGATGCTTGGCAACAAGATGATCAGCCAGAGCACCCAGTAGGTTGCCCCATGGAGGAGAAGGCTTGAGGGAAAGATCATGGCAGCACGGAGAGAAGTCAGTGCTCTAACAGAACTAAGCAGAGGCGTGAATCTGAGGAAAGAACTGCCCAAGAACATCTGGGAGAAGGAGGCAACACATAACACCAATGTCCAATGGCTGGCAGACACCGCCCAGGTAGGGCGGGAGGATAATTTTATATATATATATATATATATATACTACTGTCCATTTCCTCCTGGACAGTAGTTTTGACACTGACTAGTCCTTGACCCTCTGCCTTTCACTAAGTGTATAGCCTCAAGACACTGGACTTGGGGTGAAACCCTCCATGACGCTTGATATCAGTGGCTTGTATCTTTTCCAGTGGCCAGGATATTATCCCAGCTGGGTATCTGATCACTGGAAGGGCATAGGTGTTAATGGTTTGGATCTTATTTTTGCCGTTAAACTGACTTCCGTGCTGCCTCCTCATGATTACTATTTGCCTGTGGGATCCCCAGGTATTTGTAACTTCCCTGCACATCTGCAATGTTCCCTTCAGGTAGGTCAACCCCTTCAGTTGTGATCACCTTTCCTCTTCTAGATATCATCCGCCCACATTTATCTAGTCCGAAAGACATCCCAATGTCTTTGCTGTAGATCCGGGTGAGGTGAATTAGGGAATCAATGTCACGCTCATTCTTGGCATACAGCTTGATGTCATCCATGTAGAGGAGGTGGTTAATGGTTGTTCCACTTCGGAACTGGTATCCAAAGGCACTCTTTGAGATGATCTGGCTGAGGGGGTTTAGGCCTATGCAGAACAGCAGGGGGGACAGAGCATCTCCTTGGTAAATGCCGCATCTGATGCTCACTTGTGCAATTGACTTTGAGTTGACCTCCAGAGTTGTCTTCCACAGCCTCATTGAGTTCTGGATGAACCCTCTTGGTGTCCTGTTAATGTTACACAACTTTAAGCATTCTAGTATCCTTGTGTGTGGCATTGAGTCATAAGATTTCTTGTAATCAATCCAGGCAGTGCACAGGTTGGTGTTCTTCGTCTTGCAATCTCGGGCAATTGCCCTGTCAACCAGTAGCTTGTGTTTGGCTCCCCTGGTGTTGTTGCCTATTCCTTTCTGTGCTCTGCTCATGTATTGCTCCATGTGCCTACTCATCTTGGTTGCTATGATGCCTGATAGGAGCTTCCATGTGGTGCTGAGGCTGTCACGAAGGGGGGGTGGAGTGAAGCAGGACTCAAATGCGCAGTGCTGAAGGGAGAGCGAATTTAATAACAAAAACGCAACATAAAGACAAGACAGAGACAAAACCAAACCAAAACCTGGGAACAAACGGCCAGAGTCCGTGGTGATGATGAATGTCCGGGTTATGGTGACTGAGGAGATGGAAAACTGTCCGGGTTATGGAGGTGACATCACTGAATGGTCCCGCACTGGCAACTGCAAGCCTCACTGCTTTTATAGTTGCAGACGAGGAACGGCTTGCAGCTGCGCAGTGCGGGGCCAGGTGTATATGGAGATGACTGGGGGAAAGGTCACCGGAGCGGAGGTCATGGCAGAGGCAGGTTGTAGGCCGGTAGTTAGATGGTATTGTTCCCTTCAGGGGGTCCTTCATTAGGAGGACTGTCCGGCCCTGAGTTAGCCACCCTGGGTGGTTTCCCAATATCAGCAGCTGGTTCATCTGTGCTGCTAGGCATCCATAGAGTGATGTCAGTTTCTTAAGCCAGTAGGCATAAATCATGTTGGGCTCTGGTGCTGTCCATTTTGAACACTCTGGTTTGGATGTCTGCTAGTGTGATGACTACTGGGTCTTGTTCTGGGAGTTGGCTGTGAAAGGCTGTCTAAGTTGGGCCTTCGTGTTATGTGTTGCCTCCTTCTCCCAGATGCTCTTCCAGTATTGCTGTCTCAGCCCTAGGTGGCTCCGTTGTCACCTTGTTCCCCTGCCATTGAGAGTAGACCTTAACTGGGTTGGTGGAGAACACCTGGCTTTGACCTCTCTTGTGCATCTCTTTAGGCGGGTAGCTAGTGCTGTGAGCCTTTGCTCCAGTGCGTCAGCTGTGCACAGTTTGTTATATTTCTTGGGCAGTTTTTTCCTCAGATTCACACCTCTGGTTGAACACTGAGCTAAGAGCTGTTTCTTAGTCAGTGAGGATGTGGGGTTTCGAAGCAACCATTTCTCCCACATCCTGCATGTACCCTCTCTCACTGGGGTTACTCCCGTAGTAACACTCCATCAGTACCATGTTCTCTGTCCTGCTCCATGAATGTCTTGTACCAGTAGCCAATTTAACAGTATAAATATATTTAGCGATTACTATATTTTAGAAAGAGTAATAGTTAAACAGCTGTCTAAGCACTTCCAGGATAATAGATTATTTGAACAGTTTCAGTCTGGCTTTCGTGCCCATCATAGCACTGAAAGCGCGTTAGTTAAAGTCACTAATGACTTATTATTAGCCACTGATGTCGGATTAATATCGGTTCTGGTGTTATTAGACCTTAGTGCAGCCTTTGACACCATTGACCACAGTATCTTAGTCCAGATATTAGAATGTGATATAGGTATTAGAGGAGCAGCCCTCTGCTGGTTTAAATCATATTTATCTAATCGCTACCAATTTGTGAACATTTATCAACAATCATCGCTGTTCTCCAGAGTTAGTGATGGCATGCCTCAAGGGTCAGTCCTTGGGCCTATTTTGTTTATGTTATATATGCTCCCTTTAGGTAATATCATTAGAAATCATGGGTTTTGAAGTTTTTTGTTGCCGAGAAGGAGGGTCTAAGGACAGGGGATGCTTGGGACTTTTCATATATCTCTGTAGTTGATTGTGTTTCTGTAAAGCCCTGTGAGATGACTTTGTTGTGATTTATAAATAAAATTGAATTGAATTGAATTTAAAGTAATATATTTGTAAAGGATGAACCCACATTTTGAAAAAGTAGTCAATGGTCTTAATGGACATCAAATGACCTTACTCACATACCTGCATTTATTTCTGTGTTAAAATCCAAAAACATTGCTTGTGCGCAGCATCTAAGCCAGGGGTCAACAAAGAGCCATTTGAACACAGTTTCCATGGAAAAGACCACACTGGGAGCCACTCATAATCTTTAAAAATCTCAGTGAACGTGTCCCTAACCTTAACTTTTTTTGTTTGTATGTTTCCGGAGATTCCACTCTCCCAACTTGACTTTCTCTCTAGCTCTACCACAGGATACTTCCGAAGTATTATGTCACCTTCATGGAAATTCAGTTAACAAAACAGCTTACCAGGTTATTTTAATGTTTATCTCAAACGACCCCACCGACCGCAACCCAAATATTATTAAAATGATTTTTCAATTATCCACAACTACGGGTGACCATGGGTGACCATGGGCACACAATATATTTTTCTGCATATTATATATATATATATATATATATATATATATATATATATATATATATATATATTCAGTTTCAGGAAGTAATATAGTGATATAATAATAATAATATTTTTAAGTTTTCATAAGGGTCTAACGCTTGTTTATGGGTTAAAAACACAGCAGAAGTATTAGAGGGAGGGGCGTTCTGGGACTGGTGGGGGTCTGCCCCCTCTGGTTACAGTTTCATGTTCTCCCATGGGGGGACGGAGGGTGGGGGTGGATGAGGGGCATGAGAAATGAGAAGTGCTTTCCTACTAAATAAAAACAAAAAGCCCAGCACACTGAAAGTAAGGAGCTTATGTTACGAGACTTTCTTAAAGTCATGTGATGTAATCTTTTTAGACTGGACAGATACACAAACACACTGACTGGAAAACCTGTGAGTCTGACGATTACCCAGAAGACACCACACCTACTACCGGTCAACCATAGTGGACTTTTGACCCTTTAACCCCTGACACCTACTGAATGTTTGATTTATTTTAAATGTTTTTAGAAATCTAACCAAATCTAAACTTCAAACAGAATGGATATTGTTCTTTCCAATAGTCATCTGAGCATGCCCAGTGACCCCCCCCACCTCCCCCCAAAAAAGTCTGTATAATGGGGTCAAAACACAATGCAATGAGCCTCTTTATAATGAAAAATCTCATTATAGAAATAGATCGTTTTTGGCTTTTAGTGTCATATGGAAAATAGCTCCCAGCCAAAACCATTTACATTACCCCTCCCCCACCCCAATTGTTTGATTAAATGTAATAAATTGGCAGGTGACTGCTACTATGTTTCCTAAAGCTTTTTATAAAACAAAAATGCACAACTACGAAGCCCTTCTGATCACATGGTGAAAAAAACTCAAAATTGTGTAGAATGTGTGCACTAAATACTAATTCCCGGCCACAAAATATTAATTTGGGGCCAAGAATTAGTATCTTGTGGCCACAAAATAGGTATTTTGTGAGCAAAAAATACTAATTTGTGGCCAGGAATTAAGTATTACGCACGTACAAAATACTTATTTATTGTCAGTCTAATTCCTGCACAGCTGGGTAACTAAATCAACATGGTTGAAGGTGGAGATGCAGAGGTAAAGGAAAAGAAATGTCAGGATCGTCCTCTCTCCACAGGACCCAGTCAGTTCAGATGATCAGCTGCCCAGCTACCACCAAACATTCATACACCAGTGTGAGCAGTACTGGAGGCAGAAGGCTGAAGTGTCTTTCCCGAAGGACACAACAGACTGACTAGGACAGAGCAGGATTCCAACCACCAAATCTTCGGTTATTAGTTGACTCGTTCTACCAACTGAGCCATGGCCGGCCCAAAACAAAACAAAAAACTAGACAAAACTCAGAAGCAACAGCTGGAGGTATATATCTGACCTGTTTTTTTCTTTCCTGCCACAAGCCAGATCAGACCCTTTGACTGTCTGGTTTTGACCCGTGGGCCTTATGTTGGACACCCTTGTCTGAAGCATGTGTTCTATCTGCAAAATCTATTCAAACTGAACATATGCTTGGTTTAAAACCAGAGGAAGTCGAGGAAGCTTTTTATTTTGAACCTTTCCAGCTCCAGCTGTTCGGTGGATCAGCTGATCTGCCCTTCTGCAGCCGCTTCTGCTTTTCTGTTTTGATGAAAACTCCGCCCACTGACCTGCGACCCGATCTGGACGTTTGCGCAGAATGTCCATGAAGTCACTCATGGTGGTCATTTCCCCCCACAGGCGTCCCAACTGCATGAACTCTGCATCACTGAACAGAACTTCCTGAGCATCCGAGTACAGCCTGGCTAATCTGAAAGAGCAAAGACACAACATGTGTAACACATATCATCAAAAATGAAAACTCTGACCAAGTGTATTTTTATAATTTATAATCTAAATATCTCATTATACTTAAAATCAGACAGCATCACCTAAAGAGGAACTTTTCAGTCAGATATAAGAACTGGTTTATAGACAAATAGATCTGGAAAATACTATTTCAAGAAATCTGACCAAGATCATTTTCCCTTGTTCCATTTGCTTGAATTAAGTAAAAAAAAAAAAATAATTATGCAAAAACAATGCCAATGGAACAAGTAAAAATGATCTTGGTAAGATTTCTTGAAATGGAAATTTTCCAGATGTATTGTCAATAAATCAGTTCTTTATATGTGACTGAAAGTTCCTCTTTAGATGATTCTGTATGATTAAATCACATTTTGGCTCTATAATGTAGCACAGTTGAAAGAGTTGATTATAAATGAGTTGAGTTCTGTTTTGTTCATTTATTTTGGCTTGAAGTGGAAGGACAGGAGTGAATATTTAAAACTTGAATATGTTCAGATATTGATGAGAATGGGGGAGGGATTGTTTTCTTCTTGGCACTCTTTTCGGGTGTAAATAATTTTTTTTCCCCTTTCCCCCTTTGAGTATTCTGTGAATACTCCAAATCAATCAATCAATCAATCAAAGTTTAAATGTTCACACACTCATTCATTCATCCACTCACTCCCTCACTCATTGGGTAATGTTTGTGCCAGTATATTGAATGCAAAACTGTGTATTTTGAGCGAGCAATGGAGGATTTTGAGCACAATAAAAATCAGTATGTTTGTTCATTCAGTTTTTCTCATATGTCCTCTCACATACACTTAACTTAGTGCTCAAACAGGCCACTGTGTGCTCTCAGTCCTGTCCTCAACCTCTTCACTCTGCGTTCTCAGTTTGTCCACCTGCTCGCTCAGCTTGGAAAGCATGTTACAAATGTGCCACATCAAACTATATTCTGATTAGCTATTAGCTCTCCAATTAGATTGCTTGTTATATTGAACAGGAACCCGCCATTAAATCTAAAAAGAAGAATCAAAAGGAAGCTTAATTTGAATGTATTCAAATAACAGTTAACAAAAAAAGTGAAAAGGTTGAGAGAGAGGACAGGACTGAGAGCACACAGTGACACCAAGTTAAGAGCATGTGAGAGTACATATGAGTAAAACTGAATGAGCAAACGCACTGATTCAGCACAAAACAGATTTTTGTTTGTTCAAGTATATTTATTGTGCTCAAAATTTACCATTGCTCGCTCAAGATACACAGTTTCGTATTCAAGATACTGATTCAAGATACACTCACTCACTCACTCCCTGTCTTTTGAATGAATGAACGAATGAATGAAGTTCCTGCAATAAAGAAATGGTCTAACTGTGTTATTGTTAACTTCACCAAATGTCAGAGATGTACACAGGTCTGCATTATTTCTTTAAACATATAATACTATGTATATTATCATCAGAGGTGGTCAAAGTACTCACATTCTGTACTGCAGTAGAAGTACAGCTACTGGTGTGAAGAAAAATGTTCTGGTAAAAGTAGAAGTACTGATTCAACTCTTTTACTGAAGCAAACGTTCAAAAAAAGTGCAACTTCTCAATTGTAATAAAGTAAAAAATTACAATGTTTTTTTGCCCTGATTGAAATAATATTGATTTAACCAGGAAAAATCACAAAAGATTCCAAACTATTAAAAAAATAAAGCCTTTGATTAGGTCACATTTAGTCAGTTTTGTGGGTACGGTCAGAAAATTATGGCAAAATGGGAAAAAAAAGACACAATTGAGAAAAAAAATCATCATTATGACACGAGAAGAATATGCATAATTATGAAATTAAAACCAAAATGGTGACATAAAATTGTCTAAATTATGAGACAAAGTCATTAATCTAAAATTATAAAAGCATAATTATGAGATAAAATGTCAAAATTATTCGATAAAAAATCACAATCATGAGATAAAATTCATAATAATAATCTATAAAGTCCTCATTTCTCTTCCACATGCATGACTCCAGAGGTAAACTCACATGGAGTTGTTGTAGTTGGACACCTGACCAGGTGACTCTCCTCGGGTGGGGTACTGGAAACAGGGGTTGTTGGCATTGCACAAGATTCCCTGGATCCATGGCAGGATGCCCGAGGACGGCATGGCCTTGTTGGGGAAGTGGCCTGGATAGAGGGGGCGGGGCTTGGAGGTCAGAGGTCATTCATCCAAGGCCTTCACACACATCCATGAACAAAGCCTTAGTGTTCTTACATTCATGTTGGCAGTAGAGTGGGTTGACGGTTCGAAGCCACACTAGACCCATGAACAGCATGACAGGCCACAGGATCTCCATGTAGAAACGAACCTGAGGGAAAACACCAGTTATCTATCTATCTGTCTATCTGTCTGTCTGTCTGTCTGTCTGTCTGTCTGTCTGTCTGTCTGTCTGTCTGTCTGTCTATCTATCTATCTATCTATCTAATAATTCCCTCTGGCTCAGTCCTATTACATAATGTACAGATTTACATCTACTACTTTTCAAACTTCTGAACGTTCCCTCTTCATTTCTTTTCTCCGTTGTCCTTTTCTCTCTTACAGAACATTCACTTTCCACCCAAAGGTTAAAGGTATAATTGGAGAAATGATTGGCTTTTACCCTCTGCCTCATGCGGACCGTCATGTTCTTCCACAGCAGGAGTCGGACCTGTCTTCCCGCCCCCATAGCTCCTCCTTTTCACCCCCGTGGGGGCCACCACCAGCCTAGTAACCTGCATTCAACCAGCGTACATGTCCAAACTCACCAAAAAGCCATAAACATTCACTTGCATTTGGAAAGTGGCATGGGTCAGTCAGTCTATGAGGAGCACAGCAGTTCATTGAGTAACCGTAGCAGGTTAAAGTTAAAGACAGCAAACGCCTGCTAATGAGTCTAACAAGCTAAACACACTTCACTTAGGCCACGTAAGACTTTGACCCTTTCAACCATTATCACTACGACCATCACATGTCATTATTTATACCAACAAGAACTTCGAAAAATAGCTTGTTCCCACTGACCAACTAACTAGGTCATGGATTTTTAAACATTTTTCAAGGTTGTGTTTTTACATATGGACTAAAAACTAAATTAAAACTTCAGTTAGGTGATAAAAATCATGCCTTACCTCAGAAGAATCACTGTCCTGCAGTTTAATTATTAAAGAATACAGCAGGCGAACACATCCTGGAGTGTGGGTGTTCCTCAGGGTTGCTAACACAGCTAGTTTCCAGACCTTGTGAAGACTTAAGCAGATTGATTTAATCTCCTTTCTCAGCGCTGGCAGTCTAACACCTCTCATCCATTTGTTGAAACCTACATGACCTAACCAATGGCGCCATTGTGTTCATGTGTACGCCTGCTGTTCACATACGACTGGTTCATTTGCTGGAACAGAAGAATATGACAGCTTTTCTTGTTGTGTTAATGAAGCACTAACATCTGGTGATTTTCAAATGATTTTTAAATTCTTGTCGTGTTTAGTTCAGTTCAGTTAAATTTTATTTAGAGGAAAACAAAATCATCAAAATATCAAGGCATCAAAAAAAAATTAAGTAAAGTACATACACCTAAAAATGTACTTAAGTACAGTAACACTACTTAGTTGACTCAACACTGTAAAGACAATGATATACTTGGACCTGCAGTCTGATTAATCCCTAGCCTTCTACCAGTATCGTTATCTCCTCATCCCGTCTGTTTCAGGATCCCCCATCTGCTTCCATGACCCCAAAAGACCTGAGAAATGAGTGTTAACGCTGGTGTCTGAATTTGACTTAAAGGTCTAGTTTGACAACTAAAGAACTCTTCCAGGACCTTCCCCAGTTGTACCTAAATACCAAACATGTACATGATCAGGCAATTTGGTGGGGAGTAATAATGCTGACACCATTGATGAAGACCAGATTTGATTCAATGGCCCCGATTTGACTTTGAAAATGATGGTCAACCTCAACACCCAAAGAAGTCTTTCAGGACTTTCCCAATTTGAACCTAAATAGCAAATATGCAAAACATCAAGGAATTTGGACAAGAGCAACAATATTAACACTGTTGATAAAAGTCAACGTTTACCCAACGGTCCTGATTTGATCCTGAAAATGAAGATCAAGGTCAACACCCAAAGTTTCCCAGATTGCATCTGAAAACCAAAAATGGGAAAGATTGGGTGATTTGGTAAAGAGTACTAACATTAACACCATTTCTGAAGGTTAAATTTAATCCAACTACCCTAATTTGACCTTGAAGATTAGGGCAAGGTCAATACCCAATCAACAACTTCCCATGTTGCACCTAAAAAAGCTGAACCTTTACAAGAATCTGTGATTTAGTGTAAAGTAATAACACTGACACCATTACTAAAGTACAAAAATTGAAAATGAAGGTAGGGAAGATAATTGGATACAGTTCTCACCTAAAAAAAAAAGCGAGGCTAAAAGAACTAGATCTACTACAAGCAGAATTAAAACAGAACAAAAACATAAAGACAAATGACAAGAAAATTAAAGAAGAACTTAAGAAAAAACAAATGAAATAGATAAGATCTATACTAAAGAGATACAAAAAGCTAATATTTACAAATCAGAAATATTATGAAGGAGGAAAAGCTAGTAAATAAGCATATAAGCTGAAAAGGAAAGAGGCAGAGAACTCAATCCATAAAATCAAAAACCCTAGGACTAACTTAACGCACTATAAAATGAAAGAGATACAAAATATTTTTGAAACATATTTTCAAAAACTATATTCACAACCTCGTTGATCGAGTAAAAATTTAAGAATTTTTAAGAAAAACTAATCTCCCTGAATTGACAAATGAGCAACGTGACCAATATATATAGTAGCAATTCCAGAGAAAGAAATTAAAGCAGCTCTAACCCATCTCATAATCAGGTAAAGCTCCTGGGCTAGATGGTTTCCCTTCAGAGTGGTATGCGGTGTTGGGGGATCCCTGTCCTGCAAGTCACCTTTAATTGGGTCATCCAAAAACATACAATTCCTCCCTCCTGCAGGAATTGTATGCTAAGAATCTGCAGCTAGATTTTGTTCTCGTTCTGAAAACATGCAGGGAAAAAAACTGGCTTTATTTCCACAGAGAGCACATGAACCACACTGAAAAAAGTGAACATGGGCAACCATTGATGTAAGGAAGGATTTCTATTTGAACTGACTTATTATAACTATGTTTCTGTCATTTATTTGGTTTAATTTATTATATTACTTTCATTCAATGTAAACCAAGGCCTCGATGGTTCAAAGTATTTGGCAGACTTAAAACCAAATAACAATTTTCCATTCAAGTGAAAACATTGCATGTCACGTGACCTGTGTACGTACTGACTACTCACGCCACAACCAAACTTGAACTGAACTTTGAATCCGCCATTTTCTTCTCATGCATGAGCTCGGTGTTCTGACAAGAAGACCAGAGAAAGAAATCTGTAAGAGATGTGCAAGACTGTTGAATATGTGCATACATTTATACATCATAAACATATACGACTTTCTGCTGTCTTTTGCTACATGATGTCAATGAAAAGTCATGCCTTAGGTACAGCCTCACTTAGCAGACTCCGCTTTCTGAAGTCGTATATGTGTAATGTAACCTGACGTTCTCGTTTTCCCGGACAAGTTCTGACCTGATAGGTCAGTATACCCTGATAGTATAGACCTGATAGGGCTCCTCACAAACATTTGTTAACTCACTTCATATGTGAACGTGAAAACACAACAAAATCCACAGTGACCGTTACAGTAAAACCATGAGGAAAGTGCGCCGGGGGGTGGGGGGTATGACATAAATGCAATGGGAATTTGAGATGAACGCAATGGTAAGTTGGGACGTTTTTGAAATTCCTCCTAGAAATATTTTAGGTCTCAAAGAGAACTTGTCCGGGAAAACGAGAACGTCAGGTTACATTACACATATACGACTTCAGAAAGCGGAGTCTGCTAAGTCAAATCGATTCACTAGCTAATGTTAGCTTAACGTGAATGAGGCTGTACCTAAGGCATGACTTTTCATTGACATCATGTAGCAAAAGACAGCAGAAAGTCGTATATGTTTATGATGTATAAATGTATGCACATATTCAACAGTCTTGCACATCTCTTACAGATTTCTTTCTCTGGTCTTCTTGTCAGAACACCGAGCTCATGCATGAGAAGAAAATGGCGGATTCAAAGTTCAGTTCAAGTTTGGTTGTGGCGTGAGTAGTCAGTACGTACACAGGTCACGTGACATGCAATGTTTTCACTTGAATGGAAAATATACTGACCTATCAGGTCAGTATACCCCAGCATGCACATAGATATACACACACACAGTCCAATGTTAGATGTTCGTTATGTTAGACAGGAGCTCAGGGATGTATAGAAGTTTTTGACAACTTACCACTTTAGCTGATGATAGTTTTCAGTGACTATAATCTTATTATTCATATAAACAAAATGGGGAAAAACAGTGTTTTAGTCTGTTCCAATGGAAAACACAATGGTCTTGTTTGAGTGTCACTTTGCTCTCATTAACAAGTGTCTCATTTCTTCTAGGACTAAAATTAAGTTGTTAAAAGCAGCAACATTTATTGGGTAAGTGGTCATATTTAAATGCCATTTGAGTAATTCAGCTGAGTGCTGGGTGTAAAGATATGGTCATAATTATTATGGCGAGCATTATTCTTGTCACCCATGATGGGGAATTTTATTATATAAATTGAGTTTTCAATATCACCCCCCCTCTTTTTTCAGTCATCTGTGGAATGGACTCAACTTCTGAAGCATTACAAACTTCAGCATAGCCACTTTGGATGTCACTGTGGAGTTCATGGAGTTTTAAATGGCACTCATTTTATTGAGACTAGACTGTTGTTGTTACAGTTGTCCATGCAACATTGTTGGTAGGTATTCACACATTCTGATGCTTTGTTGATTAGTGGAGGGGCAACGCACTTGTGTGTGTGTGTGTGTGTGAGTGCATGCCTGTGTGTACCACTGTCACTGAATTACATTTTGGATTTATATAATATCTTCAATACAATGTTTTTTTTGATATATTGAAAGATTGGCCTACCTCACCATTTTGAGCTGTTTCCTGTGCCTTTGAACAACTGGAGGTGAGATATTGAAAAAAGTATTTAATTTAATTTTTTTTATTTAATTTTATACAGTTATAGAGTCTAGCCCAGCTCACCTCAAAAACCATTTCACAAAGTTGCTGTAATGTTAAATATGCAATAAAAGAAATGTGAGAAGTTGGAACTGTGTCTTTTGATAGTTTTATGATGGCTTTAAGTAATTTGATTACTTGTGATAAGTTAAGGCAATTTCATTAGTTTTTTCTGAAAGTGAAAAAAAGGACATTGTATTCATACAAAATATTGCTTTTGAAGTTATGTAAAGTGACAAAAGGAGCATGTGTTGGTAACTTGGGGTTACCCATGAGATTCCAAAAGGAGCGTGCAAAAAGTGGTTTTCAGCGGAATGACACCTTTAATATCATTGCTTAATCACTCAAAATGGTCGTATTGCAAAGACTATTATACATTTTTTCAATCCCTACCAATAGATATTTCTGATCAACAGTTCCAGCAAGTGAGATAAACTCATTTCCAGGTACATTTGGCAGGAGCATCACAACAACATGATTTGTTTTCTAAAGAAATTGGGAAAAATGGACTACATATTATTATACAGATTCAACATTTATTTGTATAAAATCTGTATTTTTGTTAGTCGTGGTTATTCTTTTTCTTTTAGGATCCCCATAATTTGTACTTACCACCATGATCTTTATATTATTACTATCATGGTATCAATTTCATTTGAGGTCACAGACATGCACCCCAATATTTACAGTTCTAGAGTTGTTTTTCAAATATATCTTGTGAATGTATATTATGAAAAAAAATGCAAATAAAAAGAAAATTGAAAAAAAAAGAAAATGAAGGTCAACATCAACACTCAAATAACTTGTCCGGAAACTTCCCAAGTTGCACCTAAATGCCAAAAATGTACAAGATTAGGCAGATTTGGTGGGAAGTAATAATGCTGACACTGTCAATAAAGGCCTAATTTGACCCAGTGATCTCGATTTGACCTTGAAAATAACAACAAACATCAACAATCAAAAAATTCTTTCAGGACTTTCCAAGTTGCATCCAAATACTAAGTGATTTGGTAAAGAGTAATTTTAACGCATTACCAACGGTCAAAAATTGATCTAACAACCTCAATTTGAAATTGAAAATGAAGGTCAAAGGTCAAAGGCCCAAACAACTCTTTCAGGAAAGGTTAAATTAAAGATGATTAATATATATTTTTTATGTATATATCTTTGTATTTCTGTGAGATTGTTGGTATTGTGGGTAATACAAACAGAGTTAAAAAAGTTTTTCCTTTTCCACTTGTGTGAAATGTGTGAAAGGATCTTTGCTCAGCATAAATATGACACTGACAGTGATTCAATTGGTGCCTGGGCGGCTGTCGCTCGGTTGGTAGAGTGGGTCGCCCAATGACTGAGAGGTTGGTGGTTCGTGTCCCAGCTCTGGCTGTCCCACATGTCGAAAGTGTCCCTTGGACAAGACACTGAGGCCCCCAGTAGGCCTGACCTTAGACCTTAAAAACCTACTGATGTGTGTGAATGGGTGAATGTAAAGCACTTTGAGCACCATGAAGGTGGAAAAGCGCTATATAAGCACAGAACATTTGCCATTTAAAGCTGCCTCTGAAGCCACAGAAAAACACTAAATATAATGATAGATGAACCTGACAACATTTCCTGATGTGGTGGAACAGTCAAGGCTACTTTTTTCCATGATTCTATTTCCAGTTATTGCAGCTGTCAATCATGTATTTAACTCTTAAATGTCCCTAAACACCTACGAGGGTAAAGAACTTTAACCCATAATGTTCTCTCCTCTTCCTCTCCTCTCCTCTCCTCTCCTCTCCTCTCCTCTCCTCTCCTTCCCTCTCCTCTCCCTCTCCTCTCCTCTCCTCTCCTTCTCTCTCTCATCCCTCTCCTCTCCTCTCCCTCTCCTCTCCTCTCCTCACCTCTCTCTCCTCTCCTCTCCTCTCCCTCTCCCTCCCCTCCCCCTCTCCCCTCCCCTCTCCCCTCCCCTCCCCTCTCCCCTCTCCCTCTCCCTCCTCTCCCTCCTCCTCTCCCTCTCCTCCCCT
>CM035802.1:806793-842244 GCA_020466265.1 Siphamia tubifer | reverse complement strand
TTGTAACATTGTTGTTGATAAACATTGTTTAACATTCTAGAATGTTGAACAATGTTTACCTACAAAAAGAAAAAAAATGTTCAATGAGAGCCTCGTTTTCAGGTAGGAAAAGTCAGATTTATCCAGAAAAATCACAACCCTGTAAAACTTCAAAGGCTGCTTTTTTTGCTTTAAGAGAAATGTCAGCTCCAAATAGGTCATTAATAGGCAATAGGTCATTTTAAAAATTGCAGTAAAATAAATAAAATAGGCTAAACACCATTCCAATTTTTTTCTGACAAAGTTGACAACTATAGCCATCTATGATAAAGATTTGAAGGATATGATCAATTGTGTCACCATGGCCTTCAAAACTTCCAAATTTATTTATTTTTTCCGGGGGGGGGGGTGAAAGACTGAGCAAAAGAAAACAAGTCTTTTTTCTTATTCCGACCAGGATACAAATAAAATGACAGTGGAATGTCAAAGAGAGGAACCAGGAATAGTCACAAAAAGTTTAAAGCTTCAATTCTTTAAACTTCATGATCTGTGGTATTTAAAAGGTATTACAAAAGTACGACAATTTCTGGAAGGCCTTTACTTCAAAACTATTATATGGGTCTATAAGTTGGTATTATTTCATAACTCCATAAGAGAAACCTATGTAATTTTTTTTGACAATTTTCTGAAAATTTTCTGCCCGTTTCTCTGGATGCTTTGACATGGAATGGCGCAACATTGTTTCCATGGTAACTATGGAGCCTCTGAACATCCAAATGGGTCATATCTGATGAACATGAAAAAATGACAAACTGTATTTTACACCAATCATTTCCATGATTGATAAGACTAATGGGTCAGCAGCAGTGATGCGCAGTTCGATGTATAAACGACCCGCAACCGACCACTTTTTCAACTAGCCCGCCCACAACTTGGACTCGGGGAGCTGCTCATCATCTTTAAAAATCTCAGTGAATGTGTCCCAAACCTTACATTTTTGTTTGTGTGTTTTCCGGAGCTTCCACTCTCCCAACTTTACTTTCTCTCTTGCTCTCTCCACACCGTAGATACTTCCAACGCCACCCTCACGGAAATTCAGTTAATAAAGCGCATTTACCAGGTTATTTTAATGCCTGTTAGAAAGCCCAAACAATGAATTTTTTCATTTGTTTAATTATATTTATTTAGGAAAAACTCATTTTCTGGAAGTTTTCAAATATCCCACACTGTTGAATGCACCAGGGATGTTATTACGGTTATGAACGTACCACCATGTTGTTGCTAAGTAACCATGCCAAGATCGCCATCTCGCCTTCATTTTGTCTTTATTCATATACTCCTGGTTCATTACTGTGTGTGTGTGTGTGTGTGTGTGATGATATTAGCATGGTGTGTTGTTTATCTGTGCATAAGTTAACGCCGGCGTGTTGTAGAAGCTAATACGGTAATAAGCTAGCTGTCATCTGTGTTTTCTGTGAGGTGATTTGTGTACTCCATGACCCATATGACGCATCTGGGTGACTCATACAATTGTCTACTGAGTGTTTGATTTATTCACTGCGGTCTGTAATACCACAATGTATTCCTGTTCTTTCATCGGAACAACCCCACACCTTGCCACTATAAACCAGATAAATCCTGGAGACAACTCCATGCTCTCCATTTTAATATATATCTCAAACGACAAACGACCTGACCGACCACAACCCAAATATCATTAATAATATTCTTAATGACCCGTAGCTGCGGTTGACCACTCACTTCGGGTCAGCAGGTATTAAATTTGATTATTTTGGTTAATTGTGGAACTTTCAACAGTATCCAGAGAAGTTGAATTACAATAAACTTAAAGGTCAATGTCCCAAATATTGGCAGAAACTTTTTAATCCTGTAAATACTTGCAGTAGTATTTGGTGTAATAACCAGTGATCAGAAGTGCAAAATATCCTGTCGAATTCCTGAATAAATGAAACCAAACAAATGGTCAGCATCAGAGGAGACATTCATTATTAGAGCATGCTGGAATTGGTTTTCTACACCTTATAATATCAGGCCACTTTGTTTTGATTTAATTTATACCCACACAAATAAATATAAACATTTTGGATTTTTAGTTTTTTGTGAACTGTGGTGGATTTTTACCACGTTTTGTATATCTTTTCTCTGCATTTTTGTGTTTTAGTGTATTTTGTGGAAAACCCCGCCCCCTCTCCCAAGACAAAATAGTAGACTGACAAAGTGTTTTATTCATGATTAATCCAAAACAACCCTGCAATTAATCAGACTAAAATTTTTAATCATTTGAGAGCCCTATATTCTAGGGCTGCACTGCGATTTTTTTAACCCTGTGATATAGTATATTTCAATATGAAAAAAATCCTCAGGAGTAAATAACAGCTGTTAAAGTCGGCTGCCAAGGTTTTCCGGCAAAATCAGTGGTATACTTCCTGCAGAGGATTTGGTTGGGACCTAATCAGCTGAAGGGCGCCACCAGGGATGTCGCCGCAGCAGGTGAGTCCAGTTCAAGGTGGCTGTGGATAAGAAGAGCCCACAGTTGGAACCCTTCTGCTGGTGAAGGCTAGTTCGCCTTTGCTGCCCCACTCAGGAGAGGTGTTCAGGCTGGGTTCCAACAAAGTGGAGGATCAGGGAGCCCTGTTGGAAAGATCCCCAGTGAATATAGGTCCCAGTTAGAGTGAGTAGTGAGCATCTCTAATGTTTACTTCACCTTAGTGTGTTTTAGGCCTATTTTCCTGTATTTTTGGAGAACTTTAGTGTATTTTAGGTCTATTTTAGCGTATTTTCAGAGCATTTTAGAGTATTGTAGGTCTATTTTACCTTGTTCCTTTTCATAGCAGCAATGAACCTGTTGCAGAGACGGCATGAGACACGCTGCCTGTCAAGCTTTCATGGACGATGTCACTCAAATGACTCCCTCCATCCAGGGCACACAGTGGATCCTGAATGCTCTGGAAAGGTGGTCATGCCTGCAGTTTAAAGCCAGAGAAGTTGAGGAGCCTCAGTATCTTGAAGGGGAAATTGGGCAGGAACATCTTCACCATACAAGGCACAGAGATCCCCACAATCCAAGACCAAAGCATCCGATGCCTTGGAAAGCGTTACGGAAGCTCGCAAGCACCATAACCCAGCTAAGCATCTGGGTGAAGGCAGTCAATCACAGCCTGCTACTTGAAAGACTGGTCTGGTGTTTCCAGTATGGCATTATTCCATGGTTGCAGTGGCTCTTCCTACTGTATGACCTTCCTGTGTCCCAAGTGGAAGGAATGGAAAGAAAGTGCAGTAACTTTCTGCTGAGATGGCTGGGAGTTCCCCATCATTCAGCACAATAAATCTGTACAGCAAGACCTCTAAGCTTCCCCTGCCTGTGTCATCGGTGGTAGAATAGTTTAAAGCCACCAAGGCAGGGGCAGTTAGTACACTTCTTTCGTCCAAGGACAGGAAATTCCAAAAGTCAAACCGAGCCATCAAATGTGGCAGGAAATGGATGCCTCAACAAGCTGTAAGGCAGGCAGAGGCCTACTGGAAGCACCAAGAAATCATGGGCATGGTGTGCAGAGGATGACTCGGCATGGAACACTACAGTGCAAAGAGGTGGAGCAGGGCTGACACTAGAGGCAGAAGAGGCCTGGTAGTGCAGAGTCCATGAGGCACAAGAGGAAGAGCACCAGGGGGAGATCCATTGGACAGGCCTCCCAGGACAGATGAACTAAATGGGATCATGGAAAGGAACACCCACTGTCTTTGAAGGATTTGTGGCAGACAGACCTAGGAAAGTTGAGCTTTCTCTTGTGCTCTGTAACTGACCTGCTGCCAACTCCCACAAACTAAAAACGTGGGGTCCCTTTGTGTAAGCAGTGTGGTGCACCAGCATGTACACTGAACCACATCTGACGGGCTGTCCAAAGACATTGGTGAAGGGGCAGTACAGATGGAAGCATGGTAGGGTCTTGACAGAGATAGCAAAGTGGGTGGAACAACAACGAGTCAAGGCCAACTCAAGGGTGACATGGCGTGCGCTCTGCTGCGGCAACCTTAGTCTGTTCCTTGTGTTTGTATCTGTCATACAAATGACCGGTGGTGCAATAACATCAAAATACATGGGAAAGTGTGCACACTGGACATCGAGATGCTGTCCGTCTCCCTCCGTCCTTTTTACCTCCCAAGGGAATTCCCAACGCCGGTGTTCATCTTTGTTGACATTCCGCTGAGTGCTAAAGCAGGAGTGCGGCAGAGGCATCAACTGCAATGCTGAAGCACTGTCGGGTAAATATTCAGATACACATGTTGGCTCGAGGGTGCCCACCCCTCTTTCCAACAGTTTGTGGAGGATCCTACCAGGAGGGACAGTGTGCTGGACTTATGTTATGGCAATATAAACAATGCATACAATGCTTGTGTGTGACCACCACTTGGCTCAGTCGACTACAACATCGTCTTCCTGCTTCTGCAGTACACACAAACATTGAAACGCCACAAGCCCACCACCTACATCAACCATTTCTAATGTTTACTTCACCGTGTGGTACAGACACAAATGGTCAAACTGATTAGCGGTCGAGACGAACATATATTTCACTGTAATCCAGAGGTGTCAAACATATTAAGGCCCGGGGGCCAAATCTGGCCCACCAAAGGGTTTAATCCGGCCCATGGGATGAATTTGTGAAATGCAAAAATAGACATTAAGATATTAATCGTTTTAGTTCAGGTTCCACATTCAGATCAATTTAGTCTGAAGTGAGTCAGACCAGTACATTACTATCATAATAATCTATAAATAATCACAACTCCAATTTTTTCTCTTTGTAAATGTAAATATTTACAAAGTTTATTTTCAAGAGAAGAAAAGAATAAGAATTTTTAAGAATAATCTGCCTGATATTAAACATTTTGTTTATAGATCCACTATCATCTGCAAGTTATAATGAACATGTGGAATTGATAAACAAAAGCAGAATTATTAAAATTAGGCTTATTCTTTTATTTGTTTCTTGTTATTCACATTGTTTGAGAGAATAGTTTGTCAATGTAAACATTTTAATTATTTAATTGTACATTTTTCACTCTAAAATATAGAGAAATATTCAGAGTTGACATTATTTATGTATTATTGCATTATTATTTCACTGGTTCGGCCCACTTCAGATCCAATTTAGCTAAATGTGGCCCCTGACCTAAAATGACTCTGTAATCCTTCTGTAGCTGAAATAATTAAATAACATTAATAATTAAAGATTTAGATTTTAAAAAGAAAAATAAACAAAATTATGTGAATAAACAAAAAATAAGAAATAATATATAAAAACATAATACAAAATGTAATCCAAATAATTGCAGGACCTGTGATGTCACTATTTGCGCATACAAATACAAACAGAAATTCCAGAATTTTTGTCAAAGTTTTAATGAGCTACGTTTGACTCATACTTTGCCGTCAACATAATCTTGCCTGTTGACACATTCCAGACGAACTAATGGTAATGAAGTGTGTCTGTCTGTCCGTCTGTGGAGGAAACCCAAAAACAAATAACACTAACACAATTACAGCTGGAAGTTGTGAGATATATTTTAATAAGTTACAAAAGGGTGTGTCTTCTCATGTACCTGTTTCTTTATGCTGAACTTGTTTTAACATTCGGTTGATCACGCACGTAAACCTGGAAAACAGATACCATTTAAATAAAATGCTGTGCTCTATTACTTACAAAGAACCTGCAAGGTTGTGGTTATTTAAAAACTACAGTTGGAACAAGTAAAAAATAGCTTTGGCTAAAAAGAGAAATGTAAATGTTATATTAAAAATGTGAAAAGATAATGTAAAAGTTCAACCCGTTGACATTTCTAAAAGCTTTTCTGCTCAGTTTTAAGTCAACACCGTCCACATCCCATAATAGAAAAAACAGTGGATGCATATGGGATGTGGATGCTTTGACACATTACCGACATCTAGAATGTTACCACGTACAAGCAAGTAACAAATGTCATTAAACTATTTTATACAAGTTATTAAAAATAATTAGTGTTAGCCTAAATGTAACAGTTGAAAATATTCTGACCAAGTCAGGGAAGTGGACCAAACATTTTATTTTTTACAAAGTTGTCACTATGTGCACTACTGTAATGATTCAAACATGGGATTTTTTGGTATATAAACATAATAATAATAATAATAATAATAAAAAAAAACATTGAGAATATGAACTTTATACACAGTATTCAAAGAAAATGTAATTGCACGGTTGTCAGGAAAAACATTATAAATATTCTGAGCTGGTGCTGGTGAACTGAGCGAGTGTTGGGTGAGTGAAATACAGTGGAAATATGTCAAAATATACGGTCTTTATGTGCATCCCGTTTGTCTTTCGAGGACTGAAGGTTTATTTGTGCACCCGGCAGCAGAATATACAGCAGTTTTCTTTGCAGAAATTACTCGTGTCTTCCATTGACACCTTATGGTCTGATTTTCAGGACAAAATTAAGCATATTCACAGGAAAGAAATGTGTGCATATTTGGCAGATGCATGTATCTTTGGTTGTAGTTGAGCATAAAATAAATATAGTCAAACTATAAAAAAAGTCAATTTGTACTAATAATGTGTTGTTTGACATTTGTCAGAATACGAATCGAGAAGTTAGGCATCACAAGTTACAAGTACACTGTCTTCTGTACGAATACGAATTTCTCAGACTTTCAGAAAATGATCAAAATACGTCATGCTTACGTCATCTTGTCACAGACGTTATCCATTGAACACAGAAAACAGATGGAATTCAAACCATCAACTTCACTCCTAGAAATTATAGAAAATATGTGACCTTTCTCACAGTGTGGCTCTATCCATGTGAAAAACTGGATATACTTTATGATTGAAAAAGAGGGAAAATGCCACAACAATATGGAGCGATTTGCGATGACGTGTTTTTGAGCCCAGACTTGTCTTGGGAACTTGATCCAACCATCATTTAAGATAAGCATTTGATTTATCACTAACACACATGTGGGAACATTTCATTAGTTTGATTCCAGAAGCTTCTGACTATAGATCAGTGTTATTGAAAAATGTTAAAGATGACCATAAATGAAAAAAATAATCAAGAAAATAGACCAAAACAGTAAATTTGTAAAATAAAAATAAATAAAATGAAAAAAAAAATGAACAAAATATTCAATAAAATGAGGTACTTTCTTGCACCTGTGAAATTCATATTCATACTGAAGACAGTGTACTCATAACTTCTCATTTCGTAAATGTAATTTTTGATGTAACTTTTCTACTTGTATTCTGACAAATATCAAACACACAACACATTGTAAGTAGAAATTTACTCATTTTAGAGTTTGAAAATATTTATTTTATGCTGAACTACAACCAAAGATATACATCCCAAATCCATGGCTCAATTGGTAGAGCGGGTCGTCCATTAACTGAAAGGTCCATCAAGTCAAAGTCCTACCATGTATTGTTTCAAACATTGAACCAGCCCACAATGCCTCATCCAGGTAAATGGGATAATTAGTGGAACCTCTTGTTGTCACTGAACCAATACATGGCAGGACTTTGACTTGATGAACCTGGAATTACCCACCTCTGGTTGGTGGTTTGAATCCTGTTCTGCCCTAGTCAGTCCCTGGGCAAACACACTTCACCCTCCTCGTCTCCAGTGGTAATAGTCAGGGGGACTGCAGGTGTGAATTGTCTGTCTTCAGTCAGTCTGCCCAAGGACAACTGTGGACACTTATGTAGTTTAGCACCACCAGAGGGAGCATGTGAGAGTGAATGAATAATGGATAAATAATGTAAAGCTCTTGTCATGCCTTGAAAAGTGCTATAGAAATCGAATCCATTATTATTATTAAATATGTACAGATTACTTCCTTGCGAATCCACTTAATTTTGTCCTAAAAATCACTCTGTAGATTGTGATGTGTGATTCTAATGTCCGACAATCACACAAAATGAGCCTCTCGATGCTCCACCTCCTGTAGGCGTCGCGGCCGGAGTCTTTGGTAGATTGGCTTGGCCTGGTTCTGCCCCAGTTCCTCTGGACTCGGGCTAGGAGACTCGGATGTCTCCGCCTGGTCGCCGTCCATGTCCTCCTCCATCGCCTCGTCCACAGACACCTCTATCTCAATCCCCAGTTCTTCCTCCTCCTCCTCCTCCTCCTCCTCCTCCTCCTCCTCCTCCTCCTCCTCCTCCTCCTCCTCCTCATCATCATCATCATCATCCTCCTCCTCTTCGTTGTCATCCTCAGCGCTGTTTGTCATTGTGAAGTTTTTGAGTGCTTTGGGTCCGGATGGAGGTTTGTAGAAGGTTCCCGGAGGAGGTTGGAGAGTCCGCGGTGCTCTGAAGGCTGTGGTGATGAGACTGCCTTTGATGACATTGTCCTCCCTTCGTAAAGTCCTGCTCGGTCGCACCGCAATGGTGTATGGCCTGTTGGGGTAGATGGCGCTGATGCCGCTCGACAACAACGATGATTCAGAGGTGTCGGTCGCTTTGCCAGATTCCATGGTCGAGCCCTCTTTGGATGAGGCAGACACGATCCTCACGGTCCGAGACGAAATGTCGTGGTGCTTGTACTGTTTGTCCCAAGTTCTCCGCAAAGTCTGGGTGTCGATGAATGTACTCCGGTAATGCGTGCCCACCCGCACTTTTGCCGTTTCCATTTCATCCACCTCTTCGATCGATTGGCTGCAGACGCCTCCCTGACAGTCGTCTTGGTTGCCGCCGTTTAAGGAGTTGCCGTCATTGGATTGGCTTCGGCCCAGCATGCGTTCAGCTGGCATGCTGACTGGCCGGGCCAGGATGCCAGCCGTTAGCTTGGTGCGGGGGTGTCGAAGCTGAACCCTGGCGACGGTGATGTGGTGAGAACGAGAGAGGCCTCGCTCACTGGACTTGGGAACCTCAGGGACACTGGACGACAGAAGCCCGTTGTAGGACTCGGAATCCACTTCATCAGCTAAAAAAAAGAAACACACAGTTTTAGACTTCAAGATTTTAACCAATAGCGCTGTGGCACTTTTAAACTGGTCTTTTTAAAATCATTTTATCTGTGTTATTGTTTTATTGTCTTATACATTTGCAAATTATATTTGAGTTTATCTTCTGTTTTACTTTTGTTTTAGATGTAAAGTACTTTGGTCTTCTTTTATGTTGTTGTAAAGTGCTATAGAAATAAACTTTGAAGAAAAGTTTGACATTAGGTTTCAAGTTAGTTAACCTTGTAGGTCAAATGACCCAGTTAATATTTACAGTTATCTATTCTCGAGTGGTGCACAACAAACATTTCCCTCTCTGGCTTCATTTCCTGTTCCTAGTGCTAATATAACTAGCCAAGTTTTGTTTTCATTTCCTGAAATAGCGTTAATATAACTACACTAGTTCTGTTTTCATTTCCTGTTCTAGCATTAATATAACTAACCTAGTTCTATTTTCATGTCCTGTCCTTGTGTTAATATAACTAGCCAAGCTCTATTTTCATGTCCTGTGCTATTGTTAATATAACGAGCCTCATTCTGTTGTCATTTCCTGTACTAGTGTTAATATAACAAGCCCCGTTCTGTTTTCATTTCCTGTTTTAGTGTTTATATAAGGAGGGATACAAATGGAGTGGGGAGGGACAAATGGCAGTTGAGTTTGATTGACATATCAGTGTTCAATTATTTTGAGCACCCGCTCAAAATGATTGGATGATGTTTTTTCAGTCATGACTGTTCCGCAGGTGACTATATTTTTACATTTTTGTTAGAGCATTTAATTGATCGTAATCAGAGTGTGAATGGGATTTTAAACAATATAGTCAAAAATGCTCCATAAAAACATCTCGCACCTCACCTTTAACAGGTAAAGTATAAATGTTGACATGGACTAAAAACATAATGGTTAAAATCACTATAGTATCTTACACTAATGGTTGTATAGAATTTATGGTAGATTTAGGAAAAATGTAATGCTTTGCTAACGTGGTAAAAATACTGACCAGAGTCAAAGTGGCTTGTATCCAGGTTGGGCATGCTCTCCTGAACCTCAGCCAGCAGGTGTGATGAGGGAATGATAGAAGAATGTCTTTTGTAGACCTTAGAGCTTTGCTTTAAAGGCAACACACAGAAAAAGAACATAAAATAAAACAACTATTGACATTTTCAGGACCATCACCTCATCCTAAGTCCCTGAAAATCACAAATTGTTTTTTACATACTGTATTTCTCCAAATATAAGTCACAGGTTTTTTTTCATAGTTTGGCCGGGGGTGCAACTTGTACTCCAGAGTAAGTTATATGTGAAATTATTACATCATTATAGAATTGCACATGTTATTTTCACACTGACAATCACAAGAGGGTACTGTTGAGCATGAGCACATTTTTTATGCAAAAGTATATATTAACATATCAGGCATGTGTCAGTTCGTTGGTTGTGCGTCATGTAATGTTAGCTGAATGTGTTACATGAGCATACGATACACTTATTCAGCCTGTTTTTATTTTAAATTGACTTTCAAGATGAAATGTCTGTTCTTGGTGTTGGATTGGATGTACCCCCAAAAATATCACTTCTAGATTTTTTCCTTCTTTATGATATATTTTTTGGCTGGTGTGACTTATATGCCAGAGTGACTTACACTCCGGAAAATATAGTTGTATAAAATATAGCTGTGGCTCAATTGATAGAGCAGGTCAAAGGTTCAGCGGTTCCAATTCTGGCTCCAACTGTCCACATGTCAAAGTGTCCTTGGGCAAGACACTGAACCCTAAGTCTCTCCCAGTAGGGACAGGCAGCAGCCATCTACTGGCATACGAGTGTGTGAGAATGGGTGAATGTTAGGAATTGTAAAGCCCTTTGGGCACCAACTGGTGTATAAAATGCACTATATAAGCTCAGTTCATTTACCATTTACCATTTACCAGTGGAAAACAGCTGCTTTCTCATATAAAAAGTATAAAGTTCTGCCTCGGATCCCTTGTGGGTTTTCTTGGGCTTTCTACTAATACAGATCTGGACAAAGTAAGGCCGGGGACCACATGCAGCCCAATAGTTTGCCCCACCTGGCCCACGTGAGGTCATTGGCAAACTAAAAGTCAATGCAAATACACACTACCTGGCCAAAAACAAAGTCACATGCAATATTTCACTGTATCACCTTTGGGTTTGATTAAAGGAGACTAAATCCGCTAGTGTCGTTTTTACCCGATTCTACTCTCTTTAGTGCATTTTCACTATGGTATTATATTTCTATGGTGTCCAGTCCTAGATTTTTGGTATGTACCATTCTGAGGTTCCAGCGATACTATAAACGTGACGTATCATCAGCGTAGCCACTGATTGGTGGCCTTGTCTCTGTGTTATTGCATTTGTCAACATGCGACCGGCAATAAAAAAAAAAAGATTTGCAGTTACAGTAAAAAGCGCTCAATTAAATTCAGTTAAATGCAACAAAATGATGTCAATCCGCAAAACTATATCATGGTCGGGCGTGGTGGTTGAGACAATTCTGTCTTTGGTCGTTGATGAAAAACAGTGTGAGCTTGACGGCGCCTCGCGATGACGTCCAAGTATGATAGTATCTGTATGGAAATGCTCTCAAGAAATAAATGGTAAATGGACTGCACTTATACAGCCCTTTTCCACCTTTATGGTGCTCAAAGCGCTTTACATTAGCCTCGCATTCACCCATTCACACACACCAGTAGGTTTCTAAGGTTCTGCTAGTCCTACTGGAAGACTAAGTCAGGGTTCAGTGCCTTGCTCAAGGACACTTCAACATGTGGACAGCCAGAGCCAGAATGTAAACCTCCAACCCTTCAGTCATTGGACAAACCACTTGGTGGTGATCAGTGGAGGGCAGAATCTGGGCTATCAGAGTGTTTTTCTAGTTATTATTATTATTATTGGAGCATTGCTGTGTAATTATGGCATGAAATGCTAAATAGACTGCACTTATATAGTGCTCTTCCACTTTCATGGTGCTCAAAGCGCTTTACATGTGGAGTACTCCTCCATATCTTCAACCTGAGCCTCAGTCTAGGGGGAGTTCCACTCCTGTGGAAAACATGTGTGGTTCTAAGACTGCGCACCCTAGTGGGCCAAATCCCTTCAGGCCAGTAGCTTTAACCTCTCATCTGATGCAGACCTTGGAGAGGATCATTCTCACCCACTTCCGACAGCTGGTGGATGGCAGGATGGACCCTCTACAGTTTGCATACCGACGAGACATTGGTGTGGATTACGCCATCATCTACCTGCTGCACCGTCACTTTCACACCTGGAGGACACTGGGAATACTGTGAGAGTCATGTTTTTTTACTTTTCCAGTGCCTTCAACACTATCCAGCCATCACTTCTCAGGGTGAAGCTGGAGGGAGCCGGAGTCGATTGCCACCTAGCTGCCTGGACCACCAACTACTTCACCAATAGACCGCAGTATGTGAGGCTCTGCGACAGCGAGTCTAATGTGGCAGTCTGCAAGACTGGGGCACCGTAGTGAACAGTTATTTCTCCCTTCCTCTTCACACTTTACACAGCTGACTTCAGCTACAACTCGGACAGCTGCCACCTCCAGAAGTTCTCAGATGATACAGCCATAGTTGGTTGTGTGTCTGAGGAGAACGATCGGGAGTACAGGGAGGTCATCACCAACTTTGTCGCCTGGTGCGAACTGAACCATCTCCACATCAATGCCAGCAAGACAAAGGAGGTGGTGATCGACTTGAGCAGGAAATCTCCTCACACTGCACCCGTGAACAGACTGGTCAGAAGGGCTGGCTCACTCCTTGAATTGCACTCTAGACTCGATTGAGGTGGTGGGTGAGAGGAGGATGTTAGCCAAACTGACATCAATCAGGGACACCCCCTTCCACTCCCTACACCAGACTGTGGTGGCCCTCAGCAGCTCCTTCAGCAGCAGACTGTTACACCCACGGTGTAAAAAGCAACGTTACCACAGGTCTTTCCTACCGACTGCTGTCAGACTGTACAACATTCACCACTCCAAAGTAGTACAATAACAATACTATTGACACCACTTAACAATAACACCTCTGATATTATATTATGTGCAATTAATATATATATATATATATATATATATATATATATATATATATATATATATATATATATATATATATATATATGAACAGCCAGAGCAGCCAGAAGGTTGCCCCATGGAGGAGAAGGCTAGAGGCAAAGATCATGGCAGCACGGAGAGATGTCAGTGTTCTAACAGAACTAAGCAGAGGTTTGAATCTGAGGAAAGAACTGCCCAAGAAATACAACAAACTGTCCACAGCTGAGGCACTGGAGACTGGCAAAGGCTCACGGCACTAGCTACCCACCTAAAGAGATACACAAGAGAGGTAGAGGCCAGGAGAATAAACCAGGTGTTCTCCACCAATCCAGCTAAGGTCTACTCTCAATGGCAGGGGGGCAATGTGACAACGGACCCACCTAGGGCTGAGACTGAGCAATACTGGAAGAACATCTGGGAGAAGGAGGCAACACATAACACCAATGCCCAATGGTTGACAGACTTACAGGCAGAGCACAGCCAACTCCCAGAACAAGACCCAGTAGTCATCACACTAGCAGACATCCAAACCAGAGTGTCCAAAATGAAGAGCTGGACAGCACCAGGACCCGACATGATTCATACCTACTGGCTTAAGAAACTGACAGCACTCCATGAACGCCTAGCAGCACAGATGAACCAGCTGCTGATATCGGGAAACCACCCAGAGTGGCTAACCCAGGGCCGGACAGTCCTCATAATGAAGGGAACAATACCATCTAACTACCGGCCTATAACATGCCTCAGCACCACACGGAAGCTCCTATCGGGCATCATAGCGACTAAGATGAGTAGGCACATGGAGCAATACATGAGCAATGCACAGAAAGGAATAGGCAACAACACCAGGGGAGCCAAACACCAGCTACTGGGTGACAGGGCAATTGCCCGAGATTGCAAGACGAGGAAAACCAACCTGTGCACTGCCTGGATTGACTACAAGAAAGCCTATGACTCGATGCCACATACATGGATACTGGAATGCTTAAAGTTGTGTAACATTAAGAGGACACTAAGAGAGTTCATTCAGAACTCAATGAGGCTGTGGAAGACAACTCTGGAGGCCAACTCAAAGCCAATTGCACAAGTGAGCATCAGATCCGGCATTTACCAAGGAGATGCTCTGTCCCCCCTGCTGTTCTGCATAGGCCTAAACCCCCTCAGCCAGATCATCTCAAAGAGTGGCTTCGGATACCAGTTCCGAAGTGGAACATCCATCAACCACCTCCTCTACATGGATGACATCAAGCTGTATGCCAAGAATGAGCGTGACATTGATTCCCTAATTCACCTCACCCGGATCTACAGCAAAGACATTGGGATGTCATTGGGACTAGATAAATGTGGGCAGATGATATCTAGAAGAGGGAAGGTGATCACAACTGAAGGGGTTGACCTACCTGAAGGGAATATCACAGATGTGCAGGAAAGTTACAAATACCTAGGGATCCCACAGACAAATGGTAATCATGAGGAGGCAGCTCGGTAGTCAGCCACAGCCAAATACCTACAGAGGGTAAGACAGGTCCTGAAAAGTCAGCTGAACGGCAAAAATAAGATCCAGGCCATTAACACCTATGCCCTTCCTCAAGTCCAGTGTCCTGAGGCTGTACACTAAGGAAAAGGGGGCAGAGGACTAGTAAGGGTCAGAACTACTGTCCAGGAGGAAATGGCGAACCTCCAGGAATACATCAAGAAAATGGCCCCCAATGACCAACTGCTAAGTGAATGCCTCATGCAATAAAAGCCCAGTAAAGTCGAGGAACCAGAGGGGCTTTCATGGAAGTACAAACCCTTGCATGGCGTGTACCATCGGCAAATTGAGGAAGTGGCTGATATGGAAAAGACATACCAGTGTCTGGAAAAGGCTGGACTAAAGGACAGCACAGAGACACTACTCATGGCTGCACAAGAACAAGCCCTGAACACCAGAGCAATAGAGGCTGGAGTCTACCACATAAGACAGGACCCCAGGTGTAGGCTGTGTAGAGAAGCCCCTGAGACAGTCCAGCACATCACAGCAGGTGTAAGATGGTGGCAGGTAAGACATACATGGAGAGACATAACCAGGTAGAGGACATACTGTACAGGAACATCTGTAAAGAGTATGGACTGGAGGTCAAGGGTCAAGATGGGAGAACCCCCCAAAGGTGACAGAGAACAAGCAGGCCAAGATCCCGTGGGACTTCCAGATCCAGACTGACAAGATGGTGATGGCCAATCAGCCTGACATAGTGGTGGTGGATAAACATGAGAAGACAGTGGTGGTGATAGATGTAGCAGTCCCCAGTGATAGCAACATGAGAAAGAAAGAACATGAGAAGCTTCAGAAATACCAAAGACTGAAAGAGGAGTTAGAGAAAATGTGGAGTGTGAAGGCAACAGTGGTACCAGTAGTGATGGGGGCACTAGGGGCAGTGACCCCCAAGCTGGGAGAATGGGTCCAGCAGATACCAGGAACAACATCAGAGATCTTTGTACAAAAGAGCGCATTGCTAGGAACAGCTAAGATCCTGCGCAGAACCCTCAGGCTTCCAAGTCTGAAGGAGACACCGCCCAGGTGGGGCGACTGTTATTCTTATTTATCTCATCTCCACATAGTTTTATTCTTTCTGTATATATTTTTTTCAATCCTGTATATTTTGTATAGTGTACATAGCATATAGTCTTTTTCTTTTTCTCAATATCTGTGTTTGTGTAAATATATATGTGTATATATATTATTTATCTATATGTTTCTTCTCTTTGCCGTCCCTCTATTGCTCTGCATTGCTGGCTATCATCGAATTTCCCCGTTGTGGGATCAATAAAGTCTACCTTATCTTATCTTATCTTACATTAGCCTCACATTCACCCATTCACACACACACACTCATATGCAAGTAGGTTTCTAAGGTTTTGTCAGTCCTACTGGGAGATTTTAGTCAGGGTTCAGTGTCTTGCCCAAGGACACTTTCACATGTGGTCAGCCAGAGCTGTGACATGAACCGCCGACCCTTCAAGTCATTGGATGACCTACTCAACCAACTGAACCACAGTACCCCGCATGAAGTGCACGAGTGCTGACTTTACAGAACTTCCTGGTACCTCCTTAATATCTCCCAGGGACTTGGAGTGCCTGCTCAGCTGCTGCTCCTTCTCCTGAGAGGTGAGCCTTGTGTGGCTGTTCATCTGGGTGGGTGAACTGCTGCCCAGGGGACTGAGCGGTGTGTCGAAAACCATCTGATAGTGTCGAATCAGGAGCTCCACGATGAGGGCCTGATATGGGTAATCGACCAGAGAGGACAGAGACACCTCGGCATCCGCCTGCCTCGGCTTGATCAGCGTCGGGCCGAAGATGATCCCCAGGTTACTTGCAGTCATCTTGTTTTCCTCAGCTCGCTCTGATACTCTAAAGATGAGGAGGAGGAAGAAGAAGAGGAGGTAAATATGGATGAACAGCAGCCAAACAATTTCTTAATTTGTTCTAAAGTTCTACTTCTGTGGCAGTTCCCAAATTATGTTTTTTTGTCTCTTCATGGAGGTTTCTGTAAATTAGAGTCTGGTTTATGAAAAGTGTCATGAAGCATTTGGCAGACGGTCTTTACACGGGAAGCTCGCTAACACTTTTCTATTGTAATTTTGATGAGTTTTCATGGTAATAATGCCTCTAACCCCTTATTACAAGTAACAAATCACTAATAATAAGGTGGCAATAATGGTAATAATGGCTATAATAATGCCTCATACGACAGTTAAAATGCAATAAATAAATGTCGGGAGTTATTATGAATACACTCAACGTTTGAACAAAGGTGAGAGTCATTGTGAACATGTTTAATAAAGTTTGACTGACTGACTATCTGACTCTTTGGTTTCAGTTCACAGGCCTTATAGTCCTTATAGTGCACTTTATATATGAATAAAAAATGTAAAATAACCCATTCACTGACAGTGCACCTTATATTGTGGAGAATATTATATATATATATATATATATATATATATATATATATATATATATATATATATATATATATATATATATATATAAATAAGAGTAAAAAGCGCACAGTGACTAAATAAAATAAAATAAAAAATAGAATAGAATAGAATAGAATAGAATAGAATAGATGAAAAAAATAAAACAATTGTACAAATAAAAGCAATAACATAAGAGTACCAAGTAAACCTATTCAAAATGGAATGTTTGAAAGTAATAATAATAATGGACTGAATTTATACAGAACTTTTTTGGCCATTCAAAGCGCTCTACATTAGTCACCCGTTACGACTCCACAATATTAGAAAAAAATTTACAGAGCTATTCTTTTAACCCTGCGATATATATATATATATATATATATATATATATATATTATATATATATATATATATATATATATATATATTGCAATATGAAAAAGTGTGGTGCCGACACAAATGGTCAAACAGATACGTGGTCGACACAGAACATACGTTTCAGTGTCATCCTTCTTGTAGCCAATATTATTAAATAAAATTTATAATTAAAAATAAATAAAATGGTTTTAAAATTTTTCTTAAAAATAAAATTTTAAAAATGTATAAAAAATAAATGAATAAAAAGTAATTAATTTAAATAATAATTAAAGAATACATTTAAAATGTAGGTTGTTTTTTTTTAAATATATATAAATAAATTAAAAAGTATAAAAAAAAAAAATATGGTACCTTATCTTATGTACATAGTGATGTCGATGTTCTAGACCCATTATTCACTCGCTCTCACATTATCACTCTGGTGATGAGTACCTAGTACAGTAAGTGCTCTGTGATTCCGCTGTTTGGATATAAAGGGTGAAATTAGGTTGTTTCGTACCGGTGCAGGTGTTGTATGAGGAACTGTAGCGTCTTGTAGTGTGTGGGTGGAAGCTGCCTCAGCAGGTCCTTGATCTTGAACAGAACCCGGTTGAGCTCAACGCTGACCTGTGCTGGGGTCACTGGTGTGGGACTGAGACGCAGCACTTCCAGCTCTTCCACAATAACACTCTGGCTTTCTTTGGCTAAACCAATGAAATCGTTGTAATAGCGGAACAGGATGAGGGGCTCTGGAAGCTGCAGAGGGGAGGGGGGGGGGGGGGGGGTGGGGGGGGGGAAGGAAAACAAATTAAACAGGGAAGTTGCTAATAAACCGACACAACCAAAATATGAAAGTGAATAGACAAGAGGGACAGAATTAGAAACAAGATAAGCTTTGGTGGTGTTTCCAATTGGATATACAACCTGAAAATAAACAGAGATAAATAAACACAAAGGCATATTTGTTCTGTTTCAACACACTTTTGTTTTTCTCTGGGATGTTTATGGAATATTCTGTATGCCAGGTGTGTGAAATGTATGACTCGTGAAAGTGTCTAATCCAGCCCATAGGATGAGTTTATGAAATGCAAAAATCAGTCTGAAAATATTAATGATATTATCAATGAAGACTCCCATTAACTAATATGTCTCATAGCCCAGTGGCATAGCAAACCATTTGTTAAAATCACTATAAAAGCATTCTATTTGGCACATATATAGTTTAGGATATTTTGCACATTTCTAGCTATGGAGCCACTCTAAATTATGTGAAACATTTCCATTTTTACATACTATTTTTTTGACACGGTTTCAAAACAAAACCTGTATCAAACTCATCTGGATGTAGCCTTAGTAAGTGAGATAGAACTATGACTTTATCTGCTCCCACTCTTGTGTCCTCTTCCCAACACCCACCACCCATCCATCCCATTGTTTTTTTTTCTTTGTTTTCCCAAATCCCCCTCCTGCTGGCTGATGGTCTCATACCTTTACCCTTCCCCTCTCCAACTACTCTATGCTAAATGTCGATTGCAGGGGTGGCCAACCCTGGTCCTCAAGAGCCACAATCCTGCATGTTTTCGATATATCCCTCTTGTAGCACACCTGACAGTCATTATCAGGCTTCTGCAGAACTGAATGATAGCCTGATCATTTGAATGAAGTGTGTTGGACAAGGGATATATCTAAAACATGCTGGATTGTGACTCTCGAAGACCAGGGTTGGCCACCCCTGGTCTATTGTGTCTTAAGTGTCTTGAAGGGTAACATCTCTTGGGTCACTATCAAAAGCCCCTCGGAGGAAACCTCGAGGTATCACTTGCAAATGAGTTCACCGCTTAAAAGGTGGACTCTTTAAGCACCTTGGGGTCTTTTTTCACAATCACCGCCTGTGTGCACAACTCATCTTCTTGGCAAAGAAATAAACTTTGTCGGTCAGCAGAAGTCTTTAGTCAGAAGTCAGCAGAAGTTTCTTTATCACCAACAGCAGGACAAAAATTGTCACAACAGTATTTTTGTGATTAGCTGCTGATTAATATATAATATCAACCAAATAATTTGCTAATGTAACAATAATATTTCATTCTAAAGCAAAAACTGTGTTAATTTAATGACCTACATGAAATACATTCCCATTAACATGACAATAATCCAAAGTCCTAAACCATTATTTTTTATTTTATTTTTTATGCTTCTTCTAGTAAATATCTGGAGTAGCTCCACATCTAAATTTGTTCAGAATATTTAAATCTACAAGTGACCATATTTGGTACTTTTATACCAAATTGAACAATGAGCTTGTTAGTAGGGACTAAGCTGCTGGACTATGACTAAAATGCTGGAATAGGAGATATTCAATATAATGTAGCTTCTATCCCAGGGCTGTCAAACTCATTTTAGTTCAGGGGCCCTAACATAATGTCAGGTGGGCTGAACCATTAAAAAAACAAGTGGAAAACAGTCAAATTATATTATGATAACATTTACATCTACAAAGCTTCCTTAAATATCTGAACTTGAATTGTCTTAAGAATTTCAAGCACAGCTCACCTGTCTCAGGTAGAGTTTGAGAACATTACTGATATCATGGGGATAAAGTTCCGAGAGTTCCACCAGGTCTTTGCCATTCTCAAACGCCTGGCACAGCTTCTCCACCCGAGATTTGGCACCATTCACACGGTAGATGCCCTTCAGAGAAAATGTGTTAAACAAAGGAAGATCTTTAAAATAGACAGATAGATGACCTTTATTTATCCCAACCTGGCAAATGACAGCTTATTAATACAAGTTATTAAGGTCAAAATAGTAACTGCAGGCAATCATGACTGCTGAAAGGAGAAATAATTAATATCCAGGATGTATGATACTGTGGCCACCTAAAGGATACTGCAAATAAAATAAATACATACATGTATGTCCTGATAGTATTAAAAAAGTTAGAGGGGTAGATCTGTGGAATAATTTGGACCAAAACTTATATGTCTTCTTCAAATTGTGTATTTAAAATGATGTATAAATCCATATAAAAGAATATATACATAGAAAATTGAAATCTGAATAAGTGAAAATCTAGTCATAATCTAGAACAGAGGTCTGCAACCCTGGTCCTAGAGAGCCGCTATCCTGCATGTTTTAGATGTTTCCCTCTTCCAACACACCTGATTCAGATGATCAGCCTATCATCAAGCTGTGCGGAAGACTGATAATGTCTGTCAGGTGTGCTGGAAGAGGGAAACATCTAAAACATGCAGGATAGCAGCTCTCTAGGACCAGGGTAGCAGACCCCTGATCTAGAAGAATGCATAAAATAACATATTGTAATAAATTAATACAGACTATCTATCTATCTATCTATCTATCTATCTATCTATCTATCTATCTATCTATCTATCTATCTATCTATCTATCTATCTATCTATCTATCTACCTACCTACCTACCTACCTACCTACCTACCTACCTACCTACCTACCTACCTACCTACCTACCTACCTGCCCGCCCGCCCGCCCGCCCGCCCACCTGTCCGCACAGGCAGCCCTTTCTCCACTGTTAAACAGGTGTGCGCACATGCAGCAGTGGTGCAGAGTGACAAGGCGGATCGTGCGGTTATAGTTCACAAGAAGTTCCAAATTCTTCCATATGCTACAGGTGTTAAATACATTTACATGCAAATGCTGGAATATGACTGATTTAATGAAGCACCTGGTGACATGCAGTGATTACTAAAGCATGTGTGAAGACCTAAGTAACTGGTGTATGTGAATTCAACTGGTGACATGAGATGTGGTGCTCGCTGATCAGTAGGTTGATGATATAATAATAGGTTTATATATAGGAATAATAGGTTTGTGTCAGGGGGGTCACAATGACACTTGGTCTGTAGGAAACACTAATATATCTTGTTAGGTGTTGATTGGTGTCACATGCATTAGCATGCCACAAACAACTACAGTGGTAGGCTGTCTGGCCCCCTTGAAACTTTGTGTTACTAATTCCACCAGCAGTAAGCACTCACACCACTAGCATCATCATACTCACAGATTCCAGCACACACTTCCAAAACAGCCCCAACTAATTATTATAGTCTTTCTTTCTGCTCCTTTCAACTCATGCCACCCACTTTTACAACACATTAGTAGCAAACAATCTCACATTTTCTATGGGCTCTGCACTAGTCTATTAAACACAGCAAATATTTGAAATGCATAGAAATATTGCTTATATAATATATAATATTATAATTATATAAGTATATAATATATTGTTTATATTAAAAACAGTTGATTATGTAAATCTGATTGTGTATACAGAAAGAAGTGTGTTAAATCAAAGGAAGCAGCATTGATTTGATAATTATTTGTTTGTAAAAAAGGGGTAGAGCCTAAAAGGTATACTTCTTCCTTTTGTTTGAGCATGTGTGGTTCTTTGTTATATGACAATTTTTCTGGGCTTGAAATAAAACTAGACTAAACTAAAACAGTCGAGGTGATCAAGACAATATAGCAACTGCCATGTACACTAGAAATAGTAAAATAAAATAAATATTCACTGCTCTAAAAGGAGCATTATATATGACACACTTCCTTAATGGAATGTGATTTGTTATTTTCAGTTCAGTTAATCTAATGTTTGCATCTGATTCAGGAAATCCTTCCTTCTACAAGCCATCGCATTGTGTAATAAATTAAAATCAAAATCACATATTTTATTTCTGTTGTATTTCATCACTATTGACCATTAGAGGGTGGTGCTGAAAGCACTGAATAATCCCTTCGCGCATTCGCAGTTCGAGTAGTAATACCAAATGAGTCACACCTGTGACACCGGATGATGCTCTGGAGGTAATATAAACCCTCGTCATCCGTGGCTCTGTTCCTCTTTTCTTCTCATGTACAGTTCGCTTGCATGGCTTTAGCTGTTTGCCAAGTGCTTGAATTGCCCCAATCGGTGGACGGCCGTTTGACGTTTGGAGCTGCGATTTTCACCCTCCAGGGGATGCAACAGCCTTCTCTTGTTGGAGGACATTAAGTTTCTGTTGGTAATGGTGGTGTTCACACTCCCTCTCCTGACATTTGGCGTCTGAATCAGTGTGACCAGTGTTACGTGGCTAACGCAGCCAATGGTGTTAGCATTCTGTTTTCTTTCTGGTCAAAGTAATGACCGCGTCCCTCTCCAATTTTCTTTTGGTGGATTACTGTTGCACCCACCATGTGGATGGTGTATGGACTAACGGTGTTAGTTTTCGGTTTCTTTTGGGTTAATTGACTGGTTACTGGTAAGTAATTGAGTTGCTTTTTGCAGGTGTTTGGGTCATACTCGGTGTAAGTAAGCCTTTGCGCACCCGCTCCCAGCTTTGGCCTTAAATAGGTGTTTTACATTGTTGCCTGTCCACCGCCTCGATTATTTATTTATTACTTGCTTTTACATGCAATTCAGGTCGTAGTTGGTGTCTTGGGTCATAACTGGCACCCGGTCCCAGCTTTGGCCTTAAGTCCTTCGTGTTTTTACATTTACATTTACATTTACTGCCATCTTCAATGGTTTTGGTTGCTTTTGCATGCGATTCAGGTCCTGGATGGTGACAGCTAGCATTTGCACATCCGCTCTTTGGCATTAAATCATAAGTGTATTTGATTTGTATCTGATTTCCGCCTACTGCTTGGTGAAGGCTAGTGTTCGCGCACCCACTCCCACCTTTGGTTTTCTGGTGCAGATTATGGCTCCATACCTGTGTGCCATCTGCTGTTATTGGTGAGTGTTATTGCGCTCCCAGCTTTCCACTGCACCACTGCTGCCTTTGGTTTACAGTGTGTTATCAGTGGCATAATATGGATGGTTCCCACTGTTGTGTGGATTGTGGGGCTGTGCTTCAGGCAGATGATGAGCACGACCTGTGCCCTGCCTGCTTTGGCCCTGATCACCTGAGGGAGGTATTGTCAGGTGATCCATGCATGAATTGTAGTTACATGCCATGGGCAGTGAGACTGGCAAGGATGGCACAGGTGTCCCCAGCAGGTGCACCTGACCTCCCACCTTCAGGTCAGGTACTGTTGCCCCCACCTCGACTCTCCAAGTATGTTTGTGAGCCTGCTGCTGCAGCAGCTCCTCCTCGGAAGAAGAAAACCAGGTCCAACCAGGACCTGTCTTCTAAGGTTCAGAAGTTGTCTGCTGAGCTGGATTTGATGAGGTCTATATTTCATGCCCATCATCAGGATGCTCCTGTGTCAGAGACCAGGGGTTCTTTTCCTCCCATTCAGACATTGGCCAGGGACAATAATGTTCTTCCCCTGGCGGCATCAGCTTTACATTTTCATGGGCTGGAAGAGACACAGCCTTCTCTGGCTTCTGGTCCTGACTCATTGTCATCTGGTCAGAGCTTGGTTGGTGATGTGGACAATATTATGCAGGATGTCATGCATCAGGTTCTGGGTTATTTGCAGCTGGATGTTCCTCAGCTAGAGCAGCCTGATTCATGTAGTGCCTTTTTCAGGCGTGAACAGACTTCCACAAATTTTGCTGTTCCTCCCTCTGCAGATTATCTGAAGGAGCTGCATGCCTGTTGGAGGGACCCTCATGCTTTTTCATGCCTGTCATGAGATGGACGTCTTCTGTTCTCTATGCATAAAGCTTCTGCAGCTTGTTAGGTGTCCTCAGGCTCAATGTGGTGTGACTGATGACTTATTCAGTAAGGCCTATAATACTGGGGTTCGAGCCTGTCGTCTGGGTAATGTCGATGTTTGCGCTGTCTGCACAAACATAAGATTTAACTTCAGTGACGCAGCCCTACAGGCGTTTGTGTTACTGACGAGAGAGCTTGGACGGACTGTGTCTTACATTGTTCAGGCTCGCCGACAGGTCTGGCTTACCAAGTCTAGTCTGTCCTAGGCATGTCTGCGGTGCCTCTGCAATGTGCCCGTGGAGCTGGGGTAACTGTTTGGTTCAGCTGCCTTTGAAGCTCGAGAACGGACAGTGCAAGCCTGACAACACAGGCAGCAGCATTCAGAGCTGTGAACTGTGACTTCTTCCTCTCCTTGGGGTTGAAGGCACATGACCACTGATCCAAGCGTTCACCCTCCTCCTTGGAGTAGGCGTACTGGCTCACACTATTCTCTGCATGGATACAACCGGACCACTTTTGTTCTACACCAACCAATACGGCGGTCTCGGGTTTCGGACTCTAGCCGCTGCTAACCCCCCCATGCCCTCTAAGGGCCAGGAAGTGATGCCGACGGGCTGGTGGATGTTTTTCCTAAAGGCAGCTCAGTTTCTGGGCTGCTCATGCAGTAGACCCATGGGTGGTTGTCACTGTGACTTATGGGTACAGACTGCAATTCTGACGCCAACCACACATCTCAGGCTGGGTCATGATGACCATCATTCATGTCCTGGCAAATGCACAGGCCCTGGAGCTTTCTGCTCTCCTGGCCAAGGGTGCAATCGAGGCAGTAGATCCTCTGCAGCAGCCCAGGGGCTGTTATTCCACATACTTTCTTGTGACCAAGAAAATTGGTGGATTGCATCCCATATTAGACCTACATGAAGGTTTTTCCATTCCACATGCTCACAGTGGAGGTTACTAGCGGACCAGGAGTGGTTCACTCTGATAGACTTCAAGGACGTTAATTTTCATATACTCATTGCCCCGGAACATTGGCGGTTCCTCGGGTTTGCCTATCGAGGCCTTCATTGGCAATTCAGGGTGCTCCCTTTCGGGCTTTCCCTCTCCCCAAGGGTGTTTACCCATTTTGTGAAGGCAGCCCTGGCTCCCTAGCAGGCCAGTGGAATGAAGATTTTGCTGTACCTGGATGACTGGCTGCTATGTGGTCCGTCCGAACCATATATAGCCCGGGATACAGACTGCCTGCTGATCCATGTGGCCCAGCTGGGTCTCAGGGTTAATTCGGCAGAGAGAAATCGGACCACATCCCAGATCACAACATTCCTTGGAATTTCCTTGGACACGGTGACCATGGTGGGCGAGTGCCCATCGGTTCGTCGGGTGGATGACATACTCGGTATGGTCAATCATTTGAGGTTAGGCAGTTGCTTTCCTTTTATGACCTTCCTTAAGTTTCTGGGGAAGCTAACCTCTGTGACACATGTTTTGCCCCGAGGCTTGCTGTCCCTGCGTCCTTTCCAGAGATGGTTGAACAGCTTCCGACTGGACATGACGTGTCACAGGTATCGAAAATTGAGGATCACATGGTAGTCACATGATCACCACAGATGCTTGCCCCACAAGGCAGGGTGCTGTGTGGCAGCACAGAGAAGTTCATGGGACCTGGCCTCTGTGATCGCACCGAGCACATCATTAACGTGCTAGAGCTGCGTGCTGTTCATTTGGCTCTCAGACATTTTCTGCCTCATCTGAGAGGCAAGCATGTGCTCATATGGCTGGACAGTGCCTCTGCCATTTACCACATAAATCACCAAGGGGGTTTCAGGTCAGCGCAGCTCCTGTACATGTCCCGCTGCCTTCTAATGTGGGCTGCACCGCATCTCCTTTTTTATACCTGCCCCTCCCCCCGGAGAGTGATCTCTCCTCCAGGAGGTGGTGCACAAGGTTTGGATGCAGACTTGCCACACAGTATTTTCCCTTCATAGACACCCAAGTAATTAACCAGGGTAAATTAAACCAGAGGAAGTGATATACCTGCTAACAGCTAGCTAGCTTTCTGTAGTTAAGAGAATAATGACTCCAGGCTCTTCTATTATTAACGCCACCCCTAGGTTAACTTACCCAGGTTTACCACTAAACCAGGTTTAACCCCCCCCCCCAAACAACTATTTAGACAAACTCATCAGTCTAAATTCGTACATAGGAACCTTCTGGACCTGACGCTGACTTGCTAAAATGTTTAACTTCAGTCACAGAAGTTTGTACAACATGTTTTACACATGCACACACATAACACGTATGTGTCTAAACACTTGTAGGCGCAAAGTTTTTCTTGTGTGTTAATTAAGTACGTATATGTCAGGCTATTGTATGTTGATTCTGAATATAGGTTTCCATGGAAATGGGTGTAGTCCGCTCTAGTCTTTCACAGCTGGAGGTACAGATGGTCTGGATGTCTACTTCCTGATTAGCATCTAACATATCAACATGTTAGATCAGATATGACATGTGATGTTTGACTTTTTTTTTGGTGATAATTACAAAGCAGCAGCTCGACCCAATCAACCATAGGAATCAACAAACTATTGCCCACAGCAGAATATATGCATCATCAATGAAAAATATGTGCGTAATTGCGACCAGGAGCATGTGCAGAATGACAGGAATGATGTTAAAGAGGAATTAACTGTTTACATGTCAGAGGAATTATTGAATTCACAATTAAGATGAGAATAAACCAGTAACTTTATTCTGAATTCAGATTAATTAGTTATCATTTTCAACTGGAATTAGGTGTTCACATAGTTAATCTGAAAGAGGAATTGACCTTTATTCTGAACTAAAAAGGAATAAAAACTCTGTAAAAAGGGCTAATGTTTGTCTTGCTTGTATGTGAATTTCCCAATTATTAGATCAATAAGGTACTTCTATTCTATTGCATATTTTATAACCTCACATTTTCCTAACCTTTTAGTTTCCTTGCTTGATATTTCTCTTTAAAGTCTATATTTAATTCATGTCCATGTGTCACTCTAAATAATGGTACATTCTTTTTTGTATTTGTCTTTTGATTGTATTGTTTTATTTACTCTACTCAAGTTATTTTTTTGTTTATTTGATTCATTTGAAGTGTTAATTAAGTTGATGAAGGGAGGAACTATAAAAACATATTAAGCTTGTGATCTCCTTTACACTGTAGTATTGTATTTGTATTTATGTTTCATTGTGTATTTGTCATCTTTTAAAGTGTGAAATAAACTAAAGGAATATTTCACAGTAAATACCTTAATATTAAGCGCTCTGTTCTCGATCTCTGAAGTACACTTGCGTATAATGAAGGGGATGCCATCCTGGCTGTTTTTAGCTGCTTGGGTGAAGTCGATACCAAAAAGGTGTAGTCTTCCCTGGAGCTTCTTGTGTCCACACTGGATGGCCAGAGTTTCCAAACACTTCTTATGACAAGCCAGTGAACACTGCACACAGGTTTGAAACCACTTAGTGACAAGAAACTGGACATTTTAAAGGCCACAAACACAAGAAAAAAGTAAATAATATCAAATTAAGATGATGAAATGTAACTAGTTAGAGCTAGACACACAATTTATTTGAATATTATTGACTCTTCAAGTACTATACAACTATTGACAATAACTGAAGGTGAATATTCTGTCAGCTATAACAGTAAACTGATCATCTGACCAAAACGGACATATGAGGATGTGATTTTAATCTTAAACAAACACTTTCTCACAATGTCTCAGACCAAATCTTAAATATAAACAAAGACCATAACTAGAAGATTCATAAGCAATAGAAGATAATCATTTGTTGTAAGTGCCATCACCATAAAGTGGATTATAACGGTAAGAAAGCATGCAATCCACCTAAAAATAACAACTCCCACTGAATAAAATGTATTGTCCTATATACAGAATAGAAACAGGAGGTAAAGTAAGGTGAAATATGATAAGGTAAGATAAGATTGAATTCTTTTTGATTCAGTTCAGTTCAGATCCTGTTATTGATAATATAAAATCCTTTATTATGTTAAGGTAGAGTATAAAATAGGGTACAGTACGATAAGACAAGACACTTTATTCTTATGTTAAGATCCTTTATTATTTTTGATAATGTACAATAAGTTAAGATAAGACACTTTATTGATATGATAGATATCATATCATTGATATGATAAGGTAAAGTAAGGTATAAGATCAGAAAATTGGGGCACACCTCCATAAAACATACTCTAAAAAACTATCATAGATTTAATCAAACCTATAGATCTATATAATCTTTAGATTCCCTGGCTACACTTCAACTTATAGAACAACAAAACCCAGCAAACATGTTTAATTTTTTTTACATCTAAGTCTGAAAACTATGCAAGTGATTTTTGTATAAATTAAAACTGAAGAATGCAAACAAGCTTTCCTGTTTATTAATCCAGTGAATTGCTTCCAGGAAAAAACAGTCAGAGTTGCATTCCTCTGGCAGTCACTCACCAGCGAGTGTTACAGTTATTACATAATCCAAGACATTCCAGCAGTGGTTGGGTTATTGTGTGGTTCAGTGTATCTAATAAATGTGGACTGAAACTGAATCTAAAATAAACAGGGGGGGGGGGTTAACAAAAGGTCTTCAGTTTCCACTCCTGCTTCTTCTCCAGCTCATACCAGTGGGTGCACTCAGTGTCGGAGCAGAACTTGTGGCCAGTTTTATCGTGCTGTTGCGATGAACCCAAGGTGGTCCGCCTCTTTTGTTTTTGTTTGATTTCTGCTCGCTGCCGCTGATAAAAAGGCCATTGTGGAAACTCTGGCAAATGTTGGTGCTAAACTTTGGAAGGCTGTGAATATTTTCTACAGATGCCCTATGGGTCCAAACAGAGGAGCTGAACTGTACCCCCTGGTGGCTGTAGTGTTACAAAAATACAGAAAAGAAACCAAGGTTACCTCTTCGCACTCTGCGCCATGAAACACCACCAGGCCGTCGCATTCCCGGCATTTGGAGGGCGCTCGCAGCTTCCTCAGCTTGTGCGTTTGGGCAGCCTTGGACATCTGAGTGTTTCTAAAGGGACCCGGGGAACTGGCCGTCTCGATCATCATTTCATTTAAGCCTGCAAAGTCGAGGAAAAGCTAATTGAATTCAATTCAATTCAAAGCTTTCAGTGTCATTATATATCAGTAGAATGGAATTCTGTGTGCTGCTCCACTGGGTACATTTAAAATATAAATATGAATAAACTAATAAATACAGGGAAGACTGGGCTGCTTTGCTGAGGCTGCTGCCCCCGCAACCCCGACCCGGATGAAGCGAGAGACGACGAGTACGAGTACGGGTACGAGTACGAGTACGAGTACGGGTACGAGTACGAGTACGAGTACGGGTACGAGTACGAGTACGAGTACGAGTACGAGTACGAGTACGAGTACGGGTACGGGTACGAGTACGGGTACGGGTACGAGTACGGGTACGGGTACGAGTACGAGTACGGGTACGAGTACGGGTACGGGTACGAGTACGAGTACGGGTACGGGTACGAGTACGGGTACGGGTACGGGTACGAGTACGAGTAAGAGTACGAGTACGAGTACGGGTACGGGTACGGGTACGGGTACGGGTACGAGTACGAGTACGAGTACGTGTACGAGTACGAGTACGAGTACGGGTACGGGTACGGGTACGAGTACGAGTACGGGTACGGGTACGGGTACGGGTACGGGTACGGGTACGAGTACAAGTACGAGTACGGGTACGGGTACGGGTACAAGTACGAGTACGAGTACGGGTACGGGTACGAGTACGTGTACGAGTACGAGTACGGGTACGGGTACGAGTACGAGTACGAGTACGGGTACGGGTACGAGTACGAGTACGAGTACGAGTACGTGTACGAGTACGAGTACGAGTACGGGTACGGGTACGAGTATGGGTACGGGTACGGGTACGAGTACGAGTACGAGTACAGGTAAATAAATACAAAATAATGAAAAACTAAAATGGCACTTTGAGAGCGCAGACCCCAACCCCCTCCCTTTGTGGGGGTTGTCTGGATCTCCACCAAAGATCCACATCTCTGGCAAAATCTAATCATTTTTTGATCTCCCCATTACCACCATACCCTGAAAATGTAATCAAAATCCATCCATAAGTTTTAAAATGATGTTGTACGCAAACTAACAAACAAATGAACGATAGGAAAAACATAACCTCCTTAGCCGAGGTAACAATATAAAATCAATGCGGACAGGATGCAAGAGGTGATATAAGGGGGGGTATATAAGGGGAGATAGGAGGTTGTCATCTGGGTTTGTTACACAGAGAGATATTGTGTTTGAGTTGGTTTGTTGTTTGACTGTTAAGCAGCTTTACCCAAAATCTACTGGACCAATTTCCATGAAATGTTCATGAAAGGTGTGAGGTGGTGCAGAATAGATCCCATTACATTTTGGTGAATGTAGGTCAAAGTCACCAAAAATGTGTTTTCACCACGATAAGAGATAGGGCAAATCAGGTAAAGTGTGTGTGTGTGTGTGTGTGTGTGTGTGTGTGTGTGTGTGTGTGTGTGTGTGTGTGTGTGTGTGTGTGTGTGTGTGTGTGTGTGGAGATGGGGGACTTTTCTAATATTTGACATTATTTTAGGTCCATGCTGACTCTGTACTGTACAATTTGTGAAACTAAGTACAATGCTGTGTTCCAATGTTCCACTGACACACACACACATTTCTGTCACCATCTTTACTATTTGTGAGCTGAGTTGATTCCGGCCTTTCTCTGCCTCTTCCGTTACGTAGCTATGATGGTGGCCGCTGAGTGTAAAAAGTGTACATGTTTCCACACAGAAATATGACTGTTAGGAGTACACATCCAGGTATTTTAAGTACACTTCTTTGTCACCAAAATTGTAATGTAAACGCCCTGAAAACCCAAACTAAGTACTTGTACAATAAGTACAGAGAGTCTGGATACTGGAACACAGCATTGGTCTATCTCACCATTATCTGATGGCGATGGAGGCTCTCTCTCATCCAGGTCATCAGCAGACGACATGGTCCCTGTGGAGGGGGTTCTGGGTAATCTCCTCTTGAAGTCCCCTGCATAGGAATGATGCAGAATACACCAGTAAGTCAACACGTGTTCTGTTAGTTCAGGCATGTCCAAACTATTCCACAAAGGGTTGGTGTGGCAGCAGAACACCAGACTGGACTCAATTAATCAACTGATCTCAGTCTTCAGATATTCGATCGGTTAAACTATGAACTCTTTGTTGGTTGGAACAAAAACCTGCAGCCCTTTGTGGAATAGTTTGGACATGTCTGTGTTAGTCCTACTTTCCCGTCCTCTCATGTGCTTTTCATGATGATGGTGAATTCAATTCAATTTTATTTATAAAGCCCTAAATCACAACAAAGTCGTCTCAGAGGGCTTAGATCCAAAGGATTTGAATGTGGAAGGTTCTAGTTTGTTTTCCACCTGTTAATGTGCAGAAGTGGTGCCACATATCACTGTGACACATATGTACTGTAGCACAGCAACAGTAACGTGTTGCACAATGTTCAACACAGATAAACCGGTGTCAGCCGTTGCTAAGTACTTTGACTGACGGATAATACGGCAGCAATTCTGGTAGAACATCAAGTTCATAGAGCAAACACGCCCCAGGACAAGTCAGAGAAATGTCCCTGCCTCAACATGTGGTTGTTTTATCAATGACATCAGTGATAAAGAAATAATAATATTCACTCTTATGTTTATGCAGTAACTAAGCGAAACAAATTGAGGTGTTTTTTGTTTTGTTTTGTTTTTCTAAATGGCACAACAATGGATCATGGGAAACTGAAATTTAACCCATAAAGACCCCAACAGTCACCAAACAAACAAAACAAATAATAGGTGTAAGAATTTTTTTTTTGTCTTTTCATGGGTATCAGATATGATGTTCACAGGTTCAGTAATTACCATGGACACACCATCATCTTCTACATCACTGATTCACCAGTAAAACCCATGGAGTTGGATTAATAACCGCTTGTTTTATGTTAATGATGTATTTTACTGAAAAAGTCACTTTTTCTTCAGTTTTCTGTTTTTGACATAAACATGAATTTTAATCTAAGTTTAATTGAACATTTAAATGATCAGTGAACTAAAAATAGGAAAATACCTAATGTTGACTGAAAAGTGCCCCCTGCTAACCCTAACCCTAACCACAACAAATAGTTGTTTTAGCCTTTATAATCTATTTAGATTAGCTTTTGTGTGTTTTTTAAGACTGAGCACAAACAGTGAGGTATAAATATGGTCAAGCCTGGGGAAACAAGCAAGTAAAAATGCAGCTACTTTGAGAACATATGGCTCTAATATGTCCCTAAAAATGTATTTCCTTGACTCTCATTTTGATTTTTTTCCTGAAAATATGTCTAATATGCGGGATTAACATGGTTTTAGATTCCACTAGGATAGAAGTGACATGGAGACTGAGGTAAGGAAACATCATTTCTACCTGGGCTTGCAGTTGGCGAGTCCATGGAACGCGACTCGCTGCTTCCTCCGGCACTTTCTGAATCACTGCACATACCTCCACCCTGATTGGTCGAGGACCAGGGACGAAATGGGGCCTGAATCCGAAGTCCTGGATTTCAGAAAGAAAAAGGACAACTTTGTGAGACAAGGAAAGACACTTCTCTCATATTATGTAAACTTATCATTACACCATCGTTAAGACAGAGGTCTCAAACTCACTTTAGTTCAGTATATATGTAATAAGTTCATACTATAATATCTGAATTTCATTCTATAATGTCACAATTTCACACTATTACATAATGATTTCATCCTGTAATGTCATAATTTCTATGTAATGTCATTCTATAAAGTAATCATTTCACTCTACAATGTAATAATTTCATCGGGGTGTCAAAGTCATGTTAGTTCAGTTCCACTTTCAGCCCAATTTGATCTGAAAAGTACCAGACCAGTAAAATAATAACAGTGAAAATAGTCAAATTAAATTATGTTTACATCTATAATGTTTTCCTCAAAATGTGAAGAACATCAACAACAACAGTTTGTCATTTACAGATGTGCAGAACAAGTGACATTTGAATTATAAATACACTATTTAGTAACATATTCTGACTGTATCTACATTTAGTAATATATAGTAATAAGACAATTTGTGAAATTACACTTCCCTTCAGCTGCTTTATATTTGTTCAGGTTTTTTCAGGTTTTTGTAAATGGATGGATTGTTAATATAAAGATTTTCATGTAATTTCCTTTTTTTTTTACATTAAAATCTTCAGTTTTTCAGGTATTACCATCCCTGAAAAAATATTATAATGCAGCACAGGTCAGAACCTTATTGTGCTTGTGTAATCCATCCTACACTGCGCAATGGAAAGATATTAAACTAATATGATACTGGATGTCCACATTTCCGAACAAAAACTTGCCAAGACTCATACATGAATTAGATAATCTACGGGTAAAAACTGTGTTGAAAGTTTGGAGAAAGGTTATAAAAGAACACAATCTAGAAGAAGACATTAAAATCTTTGGCCGGTGCGCATATGACTCTGGATTTTCTCCAAATACTATTGATTCTAAATTCAAGTCCTGGATAAAAAAGGGTGTTACATCTATGTGTGGGATTTAAAAAAAAAAAGAGCTTTCAAACTAATTAGAAAGAGAACATAAATTCTGATTTTTTTCAATTATAAAATAAAATGTTGAGTTAATTTTGAAACCTTTAATGTCTTCATTGTTATTCAACCTACGGGCCAGACTGGACCCTTTAGAAGGCTGGATTTGGCTCCCGGGCCTTATGTTTGACACCTGAAAAAACTGAATAAAATGAACAACTTGAAATATCTCAAGAAAAACAAGTGCAATTTTAACAATATTTTGCTTCAATTTCAACATACAATTACAAAAATACACAAAACATTTAATAACAGGCAGAAAACTGGTAAAATTACACTTCTGTGAAGTCATTTAAATTTGTTTACATTATTCTGATTTTTTTTTTGCAAAAGACAGTTTGTTAATATAAAGTTTTTCATGTAATTTGACTTTTTTTTTTTTTTTTTACATTAAAATCTGCAGTTTTCATTATTTATAGGGTAATTCTTATCATATTCTACTGCTCTGACCCAATGTAGATCTAATTATTCTGTATGTAGTACCTGAATTAAAATAATTTTTACCCCCCTAATATTATATTTTCATTGTTATTCATCCTAAGGACCAGATTGGGCCCTTTGTCGGGCTGGATTTGGTCCTCAGGCCTTATATTCGACACCTGTGTTCCAAGACAATAACCATGACTCAGTGCCATCCATGAAATACCATTAACTTACTACAAAGGGCTTTAATGGTGCAATCTTTTCACCTAAATAGGCTGAAAAGTTATGAGCTCATTAATCACAACACAGTTATTAACCAAATGCTTAATGAAGATGCATTCCTAAGAAAAGTAAAACAGAGATAACAAGACAAATGAGTTGTCTAGAGTCTAAAATTGGTCTTAAAAGTTACGCCTCTTCTTTCTGTCCATTCTGGGATTGTTTTTATGAATGTAGGTGGTGGATATTAGTATAAACACCTCTTATATAACAACAGCAGTTCACAAATATTCTACATATGACCCCATATACCTTGGATGTCAGTGCTACTGTTAGAGCGTCTTTCAGAAATTTTGGGGTGTTGGGAACCGATGGGACTGTCCACATCATCTGGACTCAGGATATCAGAGGACGCCTGCGATAAGTTACTGTGGGATGAATGAATGGCACTCAGGGAACGCTTGTTAAAGAGTATCCTGTGGAAGAACAAAATACAAATGGAGTTAATGGCATCAGAGACACTATTAATGTTTGAGTAATATATATATAGTATGTCTAAAGTACTCACATTCTGTACTTAAGTACAAGTACAGCTACTTGTGTGGAAAAAAAGTAGAAGTACTGATTCAACTCGTTTACTGAAGTAAAACTAAAAATGTACAACTTCTGACTTGTAATAAAGTAAAAACTTAAAACTTCATTTTTTTTCCCTGGATGAAACAATATTATTTTAACCATGAAAAATCAGAAAAGCTTTGAAAGTATAAAAAAATAAAGCCTTTAAAAATTAATTGCTGTGGAGATAATGTGTTTGGATCATGTCACAGTTAAAGATATGGGCAGGAAATTTAAAAGAAAAAAAAGTCACAATTAAGATAAGAAAAACAACTCATCATGATGAGATTAAAAATGCATAATTATGAGATTAATTGACAAAATTCTGAGACAGAAAGTCTAAACATCATAAATATAAGATAAGAAATGCATATTTATGTGAAAAACATTTTAAGTTATGAGATAAAAAGTCATAATCATGATATAGAAAGTCACAATTCTTTAGCCATTCATTTTTTGTAAGGAGTACAATGTTTAGATATTTATGCA